>NW_021011509.1:893306-1197573 GCF_003987935.1 Bombyx mandarina | reverse complement strand
TGCGCCGGCAGTCCGCCACAAAGCCTCGTACTGATCGCGCGTTTCTCTCATTATTGTATTTTCATATATTTGTTAGTCGTTTGTTTTGTGTCTCGTTAATTTGTTAATAATCTGTAGTGTATCGTGTTGTCGTAATATAGAACTATTTCTCGTATTGTTTCGTTTAATTTTTTATATCCAGTAAACTCCAGTCGTGCGTCGGAGCGGACACACACACTTTTTTTTTGTTTGTTTTTTGACGTGGCAACGTCTTATACTTCGATGAATACCGGCTGCACGCACGAAAAAGTGTCACGTTCCGTCCGAGCCTGAGCGTGCGAGCGAGAGCGCGGAACAAGCGATCGGCCCCAGTGTCAATTTATTGAAAAAAAATGTGTTTTTCAATTGACTCCCTCTTTGTATTATACAAAATAATTGTAAATAGATATGCTTTAACAAAAACCAACTTCAAATAGAAAAAAGTCGGTTTTCTGTAAAGTCGGTTTACTGACGATAGTTGAACGTGACAACGTCATAAGAAAATACTGATGGAATGGTTTCTTTTTTCAAAAGAGCGGATGTCGAACGCTGCCATGCGCGGAGGCCGATTGTGCCTCTTTGTCGCTCATTGCGCGCTTTCGCTTGCACTTCAAGCCTTAAATGGAACGCCTCAGAGCGAAGTAACGCCGCATGAGTCATGTTTTTTCGTGCGTGCAGCCGGCTCCATCGAATTATAAGACGTTGTCACGTCAAAAAAAGATATTTCAAAACAAATGAATGTACACTAAAAACAATAATCATCGAAATCGGTTGGCGTGATATTGAGTTATTGAATTATTCATCTACATGTCGTGCACGTACTTAATGCAAACTTAAGACTTATTGGTTTTCACACGGATGCCATTATCAGAACTGGACTACATTGAAATTGTCATATGGCATTCAGCCGGGACCTTTGTTCTAGGTTATTATAACCGGCATGTTGTTCTAAACGATGTCGCAGTAAACGGTTTTGACTGTAATTCAATTCAATTCATAAACAATAGCAATTTTTCATAAATGTTTCTTTATGACGCTATCACGTAACAACTATCATCCGTAAACCATCTTTACAGACAAACAAAAGTTTTTTAAAGTGAAATAAACTTCTTTAACAGCTTTGAGCCCTTTTTGATTGGGAAAAATCTCGTGGGCTCACGTCACCGACATGCTGTTGTTACAAGTATATAACACATCTTATGTACCTGGATCAAGCGCTAGACAGGATGAAGTGGAGACAACTGGTGAGGGCCCTATGTACCAGCGGGGTACCCTAGAGCGACAATATATATATTTTTCCTTAGATGGGTGGACGAGCTCACAGGCCACCTGGGGTTAAATGGTTACCGGAGCCCATAGACATCTACAACGTAAATGCCGAACCTTGAGATATAAGTTCTAAGGTCTCAGTATAGTTACAACGGCCGCCCCACCCTTTAAACCGAAACGCAGAAATAGGGAGAGTGGTGGTACCTGCCCGTGCGGACTAACAAGAGGTCCTACCACCAGTAAAGTTCCTTCCTTTCCAGTTCCCCGGCACAGTCGGGTCACTCGATACGAACGCCGAATTTTGATTACTGCGGGACCACTAGTAATAATAAAAGAAGAAAAAAATCACAGCTTCAATAGAAAGTTCAAAAAAAAAGTTTAAAAAACAAAAAAAATACGCTTTTATAGATAATCCAAAAAATAAAAAGTAAATCTTAATAAATTTGAATTAAAAATAGTGTAAGAAAAAATGATTTTATTGTAAAAAAGCGTGTTTTTAAACTATTATTAATTTTTTATTTTTTTATTTTCTATAAAAGCCTATTTTTTGTTTTTTTTTTTAAACTAATATTATTTTACAATATAATAATTTTTTCTTACACTATTTTTAATTCAAATTTATTAAGATTTTTTTCTATTTTTTAGTTGGATTTTCTATAAAAGCGTATTTTGTTAGTTTTTTTAAACTATTATTTATTTTTCATTTTTTAGTTGAATTTCAATTGTTTAAATTTTTTTTTAATATCGTATTGTTATCGGTCCGTAATAAGTATACCAAATTTCCGACGTTATCCGACGTCCGAGTTAATCCGACGTTTTGAAGGGGGTAAAAATCATGTTCAAAGATTCCGTTACATACTAACATACATACGTCTGAAGCTATTATAAGCGTATTAACAACAGATATAATAATAATTCCACGCAAATAACTTACTACGTAATAGATTCGTATTTGCATTTTGACATTCAGCTAAAACAACATTCAGAGGTTATAGAATTATATTGTTAAAGCAAGAATCAACAGCCGCTCGCCCTCTAAATGAGTTGTTAAATTCAATTCAAACAGCTGCGAGGTAATGTCAATAAGACAATTTCTAAGACTGCCTTAGCCGATAAGAAAAAAAGAGAGTAACGCTTCTATGTATTCTTTTGAGCTGACAGAGGATCCCTTTTTTTCTTTTTTTTATTGTGTAGTTGGGTGGACGAGCTCACGGCCTACTTGGTGTTAAGTGGTTACTGGAGCCCATAAACATCTACAACGTAAATGCCGCCATCCACCTTGAGATGTGAGTTCTAAGGTTTTAGTATAGTTACAACGGCTGCCTCACCCTTCATACCGAAACGCATTACTGCTTCACGGCAGAAATAGGCGATGTGGTGGTACCTACCCGTGCGGAATCACAAGAGGTCCTAGCACCAGCAATTACGCAAATTATAATTTTGGGTTTGATTTTTACTACACGATGTTATTCCTTCGCCGTGGAAGTCAATCATGAACATTTGTCAAGTACGTATTTCATTAGACAAATTGGTACCCGCCTACGGGATTCGAACACCGGTGCATCGCTAGTTACGAATGCTTTGGACGTCTTAACCTTTAGGCCACGACGACTTATACATTGCTATATTATCTTCTTACTAAGCCGCCGGAATATCTATTGGGAAAGATGAATCCGAAGACACTGCGAACGAATCTATTTTTAAGAGACCTAAAAGACTAAAACAGACATTAACAAACAAAAGAAGACAAGGTTAGTCAATTCAGGCGGGCGTTTAATAACAGAAATCGACATAATTGCTTCAGCGCGCCGTGTGGCAACGGCGAACCTTCGGTGGTGGGTGATGTGGGTCGGTGGTGTGACTGGTGGGGCTCGATGGGATTTAGTTGGTAGTCGGTTTTACGGTGTTTGGTAGCTCTTGCGTGGCTGACGTCGTGCAGCGCCTCGCGCGCCTTCCTCAAGGCGTAGTCTCCCGGCAGAAATTGGAAGAAGAGGAGGACCCTTGTCTTCCTCTTCTCCCTCTTCTTCTGTAGAGGCTTCGGAGTCCGACATAACCCGTCTGCTACCCCCCTCAACCGGGTATCCGTAAATGAATTCCCCAGGGTTAAAAAAAAGGTACCAGTGAAGTTTTATGGCTACAACGCGCCATCTCGTCTTCTGGATTTCGTAAGCGACTAAAGGATTTACCAGAAGATGAGTAGCACACTACTGGTCTTACATTGGCATACTGCGATCGGGAACTTGCCTATCACAGCCGTGAGGCAGTTCCACTCTCCAACTCCAATCTTTGGATGTCATTAACATTGTCCGACGCATCTCCATCATTACCATATGACAACATTCTTTCTATATTACAAATAGCATTCGTCATCTGAACAAATAAAAATATCTATGTTTTATTTCTCACATTTTGTTATTGTTAGGCTGTAAATAATAATTAATTTTTTTTAATTAACTTAATGATCCGTGTTAGTGTACACACATTTACACAGTGTGTGAAATGTTGCAGATAAACAAAAAGAACTGGTTTTTTTTGGATGTGACTAGACGAAGTTATTTATTGTATAGATAGGATCGGATCCAGCTTATGGCCCAAACGTATTCTCTTACTGGCGGTAGGATCTCTTGTGAGTCCTCACGAGTAGGTACCGCCACCCGCCACCCGCCACCCTGTCTATTTCTGCCGTGAAGCAGTAGTGCGTTTCGGTTTGAAGGGTGGGGCAGCCGTTGTAACTATACTGACACCTTAAAACTCATATCTCAAAGTGGGTGGCAGCCGTTGTAACTATACTGACACCTTAAAACTCATATCTCAAAGTGGGTGGCAGCGTTGTAGATGTCTATGGGCTCCGGAAACCACTTAACATAAGGTGGGCCGTGAGCTCATCCACTCACCTAAGCAATAAATAAAACAGCCCGGTTGGCGTTAAGCTGTTACCGAAGCCCGTAGACATTTACGACATAAATGCCGCCACCCACCTTGAGATATAAGTTCTAAGGACTCAATATAGTTACAACGGCTGCCCCACCCTTCAAACCGAAACGCATTACTGCTACACGGCAGAAATAGGCAGGGTGGTGGTACCTACCCGCGGGGACTCGCAAGAGGTTCTACCACCAAATAAAATACTACTTACTGTACACAAAAAAAATATGTGTGGTGGCGTGGGAGAAGGCACAGAGGCAGAAATCCAATGCGCTGGTCGGACCAAATACGCTCCACTCTCAATACCTCAGTCCACGTTGCTATCCACACAGCCGAGGACACGCAGGAATGGCGCAAGATAATGCAGGACAAAGTTATTAGAGGAGGCCACGACTCACAGCACTGAGGATTATCGACGCAAGGAGGAGGAGGCGTGGGACACCGGATAGGAACAAAGTTCCTTATTATAAAAATATTTATTTTAAGTTCTATTCGAGGTATAAAGAAAATAAAACTGGAGGTTTCGCAACAACCCACGATCATTCGGTAACGTGCGAACTTATTGTGGTACACTTCATTCACGGTTGTTTGCATAAGAGTTCGTGTATTGCGCAAACGAACGCTCTGAGATCATGGTTAATGAATGATAAAAAAATATGTTATTTTTTGTACATTATTACAAAGTTAAGTCGTACACTGTGTGCATTAATAATAAAAGTCTTGCGTTACGGACGTTTTTTCCCAGTTAGGGTACCCCTCCGCATCGTCCCATAAGGAACTTCTTTCCAGAAAAAAACAATGCGAAACATTAAATACAAAAAAGGACAATTGGCGGTCTTATTGCTAAGAGCGATCTCTTCCAGACCAACATCAGGTGGGCAAGAATAATTTGGAAGCGAATTACTTAGATATTTTTTTGTGTTGCCTTTGTAAGAACACGGGAGAACGGTCCAGTTGATGGTGGATGATAACTGTCACTCATGGACGTGAAGAGTACCAGGGGTGGAGCCAAGCCACTACCCTCCTCATGTGAACACAGACATAGTATAACTTACTCATCATATACAGGGTGGCCCATAAGTCCTTTGAAAAGTAAAATTTGAATAAAACGAACAGGGCGCGCGTGAGCGGTGCAGGGGAAGCGGGGGGAGTAACTTCGGTTTCTGGGAATTTAGTCGCGATGGAGCGTTTTACCGGAGCGGACCGTGCGTTTTGTGTGCGCGAGTTTTATAAAAACGACAATTCGGCAACCGTTGCGCGGCGTAAATTTCGAGAACACAAAGGTTTACACAACTTTGACGACACTCCAACTCTTCAAACGATTAAGAACTGGGTTGCTAAGTTCGAGGAGACCGGTTCGACGTTAGATAAACCGCGGTTGGGTCGCCCAAGGACGTCACGTACGGAACAAAACATAGACACAGTGACACAGTCTATTCGCGAAAATCCGACACAGTCAACTCGTAAGCGCGCCAGAGCATTAAACGTATCCAGGACATCGTTACAACGGATTTTGAAGAAAGATTTACATATGCACCCTTACAAAATTCAGTTGGTTCAAGAATTAAAGGAAACTGACGGTATTCAAAGACAAAATTATGCGAATGAAATGTTGAATCGGTTTACTTCCTTCAATAACATAATGTTCTCTGACGAGGCTCATTTCCATCTTAACGGGCATGTTAGTAAACAAAATTGCCGCTATTGGAGCCCCATCAATCCAAAACTTAAGCATCAGAAGCCCTTACATAGTCCGAAAGTGACTGTTTGGGCCGCTATGTCAGCCCATGGTATCCTAGGGCCTTACTTCTTTGAGGATGGCAGAGGGCGCGCAGTTACTGTTACGTCGGAGCGATATGTGGCTATGATCGAAGAGTTTTTCATACCAGAATTGCAAAACTTTTCAGGCTTTAATGCCAGGACGTGGTTTCAACAGGATGGGGCCACTTCTCACACCTCTAACACTGCTATGCCCGTTATCCGTCAACTTTTTCCTGGCAAAGTTATCTCTAAGAGAGGAGACATTTCCTGGCCTCCACGTAGTCCAGATCTGACCCCGATGGATTTTTTTTTGTGGGGCTACCTTAAGGCTAAAGTATACGACACAAACCCGCGGTCAATTGAGGCCCTAAAAGAAAACATCCGCAGAGAAATGACAAGCATTTCAGCAGTGACGTGCCGCGCAGTCATCGACAATTTTAGACGTCGTTTGCAAGAGTGCCGTGATCGCAACGGATTACATTTAGGAGATGTTATTTTCAAAAAATAATTCCCGTTTTTTAAGCTTTTTATGTAAATAAAAATTTAATTCATAATGTAATTAGTTTTATTTTAATAATTTTTTTTTCATATCAAAGGACTTATGGGCCACCCGTTACTTCCTATTAAAACCTTACACCGCTTTTAAAATTCCTTAAAACATATTATAATGATACGGAAGTTTCCAGAATGAATGAACAATTAACGATGACTTAATTGCGTTTTCTGTAACAAAATAAAAACGGAACATAACTAAGAAAAAAACAAATTAATTTAAAGTCCTTAAATCTCTTTTTAATTTAATAATTTAAACATTGTTATTAAGTTATGCAAAACTGGATTATTCTCTTCGACGAATGACAGGAGAGTGAACCTGTATAAGAAGTGTGTATGAGTGAATCTTTTTAAGCTATCGCATAGCTTTTATCGCGGGCTTTGAGCGCGGCGACCGAATCAAGAAATTTCGTAACGAAAATAAACCTAACACCCCCACTCCGCCTACCATGTAGCTCGCGTTCAACACCTTAACACGTTGCGCTTGTGTAGTGTTTGTGAATAAGCGCGCGGCGTGACGTCGCACTGCACGCGCATCATGAAAAGTCTGCCCATCTCTCTCTCACGCGGTCTAGCTCATGAGTGTGAGAGGACAGTTAATGTTTTACTTTTGATAATGTTTATAAATGAATATAGCGTGTTCTTTTTTTTTATTGTTTTAATATTAAATTATTATTGTCTGATTATAATTACATAAGTTGATTAAAAATGCTATGCAATAGCTTTACCGCAGCAGTCCCCGAGGGCCACATGTGTTTTTTTTAAACTAAACAGTTTTAAAGGTTTTAAATACAAAAGGTTTTTCTTTACAAATATTTATAACTTTGGAACCTATGGGTCTGCGGAGGGACTTTAGTTCTCTCTGCATTCTGTACGGTATGTGGAGAGTTTCTACCATCGTACCGCCCGCCACCAGAGTAGAGTTCATCCATACTACCTGGAGCCACTGCGTTCATCCACAGTGCGTTTCCAGAGATCTTTTTTGCCACATACCATCCGGCTTTGGAATGAGCTCCCCTCCACGGTGCTTCAAACGAGGCTTGTGGAGAGTACTTAACGGTAGGTTGGCTTGGCTAGGCTTGACTCTGCCCCTGGCATTGCTGAAGTTCATGGACGACGGTAACCACTTACCATCAGGTGGGACGTATGCTAATCCGACTACAAGGGCAACAGCAAAAAAAGTAAATTTTACAAAAGTATCATAATTCCGAGGCTCGCTAAAGATGTTCGTAGCATATGTTATAGAAACAAAAAAAAAAAACAATTTAAATGCGTTATAGAAAAACAAGTGTATTAAACAAATAATTAATTATTAATTTTATTGGTAACTGTTTATTCATAAAGGGAATATTTCTCCAACAAATTAGTATAAATAGCCGGCCTTTGGGCGTTTACAGACAGAGCAATCGAAGCTTCGAAGATGAATTGTAAAGTTGCTCTATTCCTGATAGTGGTAAGTTCTTTCTAAGATATTCTCCGATGAAGGATCCAAAAACACCGCGAAGACAGTCGTTTGGATTCGCTGGTACTTAAAAAGATTGGCATTCGCTGTATCCCAGGGGAACGCTTTGAACAATTCAGTTCGGAGGTTCAATTCTTATTCGCACCATTTGCCGACAAACAGGGACGCTACTGCTGCGCCTGTTCTCGATAAATTTCCACAAATTATATTGGCTTTTAAATTGGTTTTATGTTTAATTGAACACACAAGCAGCTGCCGAAACGGTGTTTTCCATATTTATTCCGCGTATTAAAGCCAATAAAGTTCTTCGAATTTCATCTTGTGACGATACAATTAACAATCGATTCCACAACAATAGCAGGTAACATAGCAAGAAGAGAGCAAGCATTTAAGTTAAGAATGTCGTGGATAAAAATCGCGCAACTGTTTTCAACCGCGGCTGGAGCTTTATCTTCAACTTTGCTCCTTAGAGCTTAGAGCTCCGTCAAACTTCATTTGTAAGGGCCAAAGACCAAGTAGTGATGGGGACATTAAAGAAGCAGAGCGTCCTCGAGTTATACCATCATTGTCATCATCATCCGAACGCCGTCGTTTACTCCTGCACATAAGCCCAATCCACGCCACTTATATATCACAAGTGAATACTCCTCAACTCAGCCGAAGAGTTCGATTCGTATAAATAAGCATGTCCCGTTTAGCGATGCGGATCTCAGAGGCAATTCGTTGAGTCTCCCATCGTCTTTGCGGCTTGGTATCCACATGTTCTTTTCTCACTGAATTCTCCTCCTGATTCCTGTTCAACTGAATATTAGCGCTGGGGCGTAGCATCGTCGCATTCTGAACTATAAAGACGTGGTTTTAGTATTACTTTCGCTGGTGCTGCGCAAAAATGTTTATTTTACATACCGGTGAGATGAATAAATTTGATTGTTCTAATGTATTAATGAGGATCAGTGGGATGCGGTATTTAAAGCTCTACAGTAACCATGTCGTGTTATTTGTCGTTCGTATACGCTTCGGATATGCTTGGTACACAGTGCCATCAGTGTTTGACTGGTTGGTTGGGTCCCAATTATTTACATGGATGGTGCTTTTAAGGCTTTTCTGAGTAATAAAAAAGAGCGAGACTTTAACAGTTCGGTCCTGCTCTGCTCGCATCCAGCAGATCCTCGCGAGTCTCAATAGGCCATCGGTCCACCTATCCATGCCACGCCTTTCAGCTTGGTGGAGGTCTATGTCCAGTATTGTAAGTCTCTAAGCTGATAGATAAAAATATTAATAATTCGTTGTTTCTTTTTCAGGCTATTGTAGCCGTCCAGGCTCTGCCTTGCTGTAAGTAATGTTTTAACTGTTACAAACAAAAACGTTTGCGTCCACACGCAATGCTAAATTAAGAATTTTTTCGCTGATATGCCGTACAAACGTGGTTATACTTCGGCGATTAGGTGTGCCGGAGCTTATAGCATATTTATCACCTAGAGACAGTCCTATGACCGCCTATGGACCAAGATAATATCATGGGCGAACTCTTTTAATTATTAAAATGCTCGTCGAATGCTATTTGTTACTCCAATATAGGAGGAGGTTCTCCCTTCGACTATATGTTTTCTTTTAATTGAAGTGAAACTTCCTTATCGGCGTTGGAAAAAAAATTACCGTCACATTTTTCGGTTACGCGTCACATTTTTCCGTTACGCGCCATCTGTTTTGTATTCATGTCTATGATAATAAAATCCTTTTGTTTAAACTTTATCTAATTTAACTTTTTTGTATTCATGTCTATGATAATAAAATCCTTTTGTTTAAACTTTATCTAATTTAACTTTTTTGTATTCATGTCTATGATAATAAAATCCTTTTGTTTAAACTTTATCTAATTTAACTTTATTTAACCAATTTCTAGAAAGTTGCATGTAGATCATTTTTCGAAAAATAAGGCCATAAATAAGTTTCACTTCTTACGTGTGTACACTAGTACACGCACACATTTTTTTTTGACTGGGAAAATCGATTTTGATGATTCTTTTTTTATTAGAAAGCTGATGCTTCTTGCGTGGTCCCATTTCAATTTAGTACAGTTCTGTTAATGGTATCCATGAGAAAACCATGTAATAAGTCTTAAATTTTCATTAAGTACGTGCACGACAAATAGATGAATAACTCAATAACTCAATATCACGCCAACCGATTTCGATGATTATTGTTTAGTGTACATTCATTTGTTTTGTTATATCTTTTTTTTTCTATATGAAGTCGGTTTTTGTTCAAGCATGTCTATTTACAATTATTTATAGTCTTGTGGAATATTTCCAGACGAATCAAGACCGAGACGCTGCGGGTACAGGTATGGCTGCGGAGGCGGTCGAGGCAGGGGCGGTGGCGTGAGACGTCACGATTCAGGAGCAGATGACAACCAAGGGCGATCAGGTCACGTCGGTGGAAATTCAGAATCAAATGACGAGGACTCCGATGATCGTTTATCAGTAATCAATAATACTGAAGGCCACGCTACCAGCAGCAGCTTCGATGAGCAAAGTTCTAGCGCTAGACAAAGCAGTAGCTCGTACCAGAGCCAGTCATACAACAAAGATTCTTCAAGTACCAATGAAAGCAGTGATGGAGGCTCTGGTTCGGGCAGAACCGGTTCAGCAGGAGAAAATGGTGAGAATTCCGACGACAGCAGTGGTGCGACAAAAGGAAATAGCAGTAAATCTTCCAGCAGTTCTCAAGGTCAAAGCGCAAGTAGTAGCAGCAGTGATGAAAAATCATCTCAGAGCAGCAGTAATAGTAGCAACAACAGTAAATCAAGCAGCCAATCTTCCAGTAGCCAAAACAGTTCTGGTTCTAAGGGCTCAGGATCAGAAGAAAGCAGTAATGGAGGCTCTGGTTCGGGAAGAACCGGTTCAGCGGGAGGAACTGATGAGGATTCCGACGACAGCAGTGGTGCGACAAAAGGAAATAGCAGTAAGTCTTCCAGCAGTTCTCAAGGTCAAAGCGCAAGCAGTAGCAGCAGTGACGAAAACTCATCTCAGAGCAGCAGTAATAGTAGCAACAACAGTAAATCAAGCAGCCAATCTTCCAGTGGCCAAAACAGTTCTGGTTCTAAGGGCTCGGGATCAGAAGAAAGCAGTAATGGAGGCTCTGGTTCGGGAAGAAACGGTTCAGTGGGAGGAACTGATGAGGATTCCGACGACAGCAGTGGTGCGACAAAAGGAAATAGCAGTAAATCTTCCAGCAGCTCTCAAGGTCAAAGCGCAAGCAGTAGCAGCAGTGATGAAAAATCATCTCAGAGCAGCAGTAATAGTAGCAACAACAGTAAATCAAGCAGCCAATCTTCCAGTGGCCAAAACAGTTCTGGTTCTAAGGGCTCGGGATCAGAAGAAAGCAGTAATGGAGGCTCTGGTTCGGGAAGAACCGGTTCAGCGGGAGGAACTGATGAGGATTCCGACGACAGCAGTGGTGCGACAAAAGGAAATAGCAGTAAGTCTTCCAGCAGTTCTCAAGGTCAAAGCGCAAGCAGTAGCAGCAGTGACGAAAAATCATCTCAGAGCAGCAGTAATAGTAGCAACAACAGTAAATCAAGCAGCCAATCTTCCAGTGGCCAAAACAGTTCTGGTTCTAAGGGCTCGGGATCAGAAGAAAGCAGTAATGGAGGCTCTGGTTCGGGAAGAACCGGTTCAGCGGGAGAAACTGATGAGGATTCCGACGACAGCAGTGGTGCGACAAAAGGAAATAGCAGTAAGTCTTCCAGCAGTTCTCAAGGTAAAAGTGCAAGCAGTAGCAGCAGTGACGAAAAATCATCTCAGAGTAGCAGTAATAGTAGTAACAACAGTAAATCAAGCAGTCAATCTTCGAGTAGCAACAATAGTTCTGGTTCTAAGGGCTCGGGATCAGAAGAAAGCAGTAATGGAGGCTCTGGTTCGGGAAGAACCGGTTCAGCGGGAGGAACTGATGAGGATTCCGATGACAGCAGTGGTGCGACAAAAGGAAATAGCAGTAAGTCTTCCAGCAGTTCTCAAGGTAAAAGCGCAAGCAGTAGCAGCAGTGACGAAAAAGCATCTCAGAGCAGCAGTAATAGTAGTAATAACAGTAAATCAAGCAGCCAATCGTCCAGTAGCAAGAACAGTTCTGGTTCTAAGGGCTCGGGATCAGAAGAAAGCAGTAATGGAGGCTCTGGTTCGGGAAGAACCGGTTCAGCGGGAGGAAGTGATGAGGATTCCGACGACAGCAGTGGTGCGACAAAAGGAAATAGCAGTAAGTCTTCCAGCAGCTCTCAAGGTCAAAGCGCAAGCAGTAGCAGCAGTGACGAAAAATCATCACAGAGCAACAGTAATAGTAGCAATAACAGTAAATCAAGTAGCCAATCTTCGAGTAGCAACAACAGTTCTGGTTCTAAGGGCTCGGGATCAGAAGGAAGCAGTAATGGAGGCTCTGGTTCGGGAAGAACCGGTTCAGCGGGAGGAACTGATGAGGATTCCGATGACAGCAGTGGTGCGACAAAAGGAAATAGCAGTAAGTCTTCCAGCAGTTCTCAAGGTAAAAGCGCAAGCAGTAGCAGCAGTGACGAAAAATCATCTCAGAGCAGCAGTAATAGTAGTAATAACAGTAAATCAAGCAGCCAATCGTCCAGTAGCAAGAACAGTTCTGGTTCTAAGGGCTCGGGATCAGAAGAAAGCAGTAATGGAGGCTCTGGTTCGGGAAGAACCGGTTCAGCGGGAGGAACTGATGAGGATTCCGACGACAGCAGTGGTGCGACAAAAGGAAATAGCAGTAAGTCTTCCAGCAGTTCTCAAGGTAAAAGCGCAAGCAGTAGCAGCAGTGACGAAAAATCATCTCAGAGTAACAGTAATAGTAGTAACAACAGTAAATCAAGCAGTCAATCTTCGAGTAGTAAGAACAGTTCTGGTTCTAAGGGCTCGGGATCAGAAGAAAGCAGTAATGGAGGCTCTGGTTCGGGAAGAACCGGTTCAGCGGGAGGAACTGATGAGGATTCCGACGACAGCAGTGGTGCGACAAAAGGAAATAGCAGTAAGTCTTCCAGCAGTTCTCAAGGTAAAAGCGCAAGCAGTAGCAGCAGTAACGAAAAATCATCTCAGAGTAGCAGTAATAGTAGTAACAACAGTAAATCAAGCAGTCAATCTTCGAGTAGCAAGAACAGTTCTGGTTCTAAGGGCTCTGGATCAAGTGAAAGTGGTGATAAAAAGTCCAGTTCTCGAGGAAGTTCTGGTGACAACTCAGACGATGACCAAACTGATTCAGCCAGATCAAATAGTAAGCGTTCCACAAGCTCTGATGCGTCCACTAAAAAAAGTTCGTCTAGAAAGAGCTCCAACCACCGTAGTAGCAGAAGTCAGCAAGCTCATAGTAGCAGCAGTAAACAAGCCCAAAGCAGCAGTAGTCAACAAGCCCAAAATAGCAGAAGTCAGCAAGCTCATAGTAGCAGAAGTCAGCAAGCTCATAGTAGCAGCAGTAAACAAGCCCAAAGCAGCAGTAGTAAACAAGCCCAAAGTAGCAGTAGTCAACAAGCCCAAAGTAGCAGAAGTCAGCAAGCTCATAGTAGCAGAAGTCAGCAAGCTCATAGTAGCAGCAGTAAACAAGCCCAAAGCAGCAGTAGTAAACAAGCCCAAAGTAGCAGCAGTAAACAAGCCCAAAGCAGCAGTAGTAAACAAGCCCAAAGCAGCAGTAGTCAACAAGCCCAAAGTAGCAGAAGTCAGCAAGCTCATAGTAGCAGAAGTGAGACAGATAGTAAGAGCAGTAATAGTGGTGGCCATTCTAATCATAGCAGTAGAACTGAACAAAAGAGCAGCGCAAAAGCAATTTCAAGCAGTGAACAGTCACAGAATTTCTCAAGCAGTTCACAGAAATCTGCCGAGGCCGCTGATGGATCTGAAAGCACCCAGTCAGCAAGTGAATACTCGAGCAGCCAATCAAAGGCCAGTAGCAGTTTTAGCGCTTCGAGTGCCAGTGAAAGTTCTTCATTAAGCAGCGACGTGAACTTCGAAGAGAAGACCGACTAAAACGGCCAACGATTTAAATGTTTCATGTTAATAGCGATAAAGGTAATATTATTTGGGCACCGTTCCGCACCTCGTTTAATTACCATAGCGGGCACGATGCGATGGTTTCTGTAACGATTCGTCAATTATTTCGTTAATAGAACTACATATAAGACTTCCTTTATCGATATTAATGTGAGCTGAAAACGCAAAACACAATATACGATAGCTTTTATTACATTTAGAACGCAAAATTCATATTGGAAGAACATTAACATG
Source organism: Bombyx mandarina (assembly GCF_003987935.1). The sequence goes on along the minus strand of NW_021011509.1, from coordinate 1,183,311 downwards.
TTTACTGTAAAACTATTTAACTTTTGGATATAACATAAATAAATTACGAACATTAATCGCTGTTTCTAATTTACATCCCAAGACAATTCATCATGTTACAATATAAACTTCTAATTGTAAACGTCGGCGCAACGTCACCATTTAGTTAACTAAAAATAGTTGAAATTAACTGTTTCCTTAATGTTGGCATGTCGACTGTTTAAAACGGTACATATTCAAGAGAATTCATATTTTTTTATTTATTTTTTATTGCCCTTTAAGGCAGTTGAGCACACGGCCCATCTGATGGTGAGTGGTTACCGTCGCTCATGGACTTCAGCAATGCCAGGGGCAGAGCCAAGCCGCTGCCTACCGCTTAATACTCTCCATAAGCCTCGTTTGAAGAAGGACATGTCATAGCGCTCGGGAAACACCGTAGAGGGGAGCTCATTCCATAGCCGGATGGTGCGTGGCAAAAAAGATCTCTGGAAGCGCACTGTGGATGACCGCAGTGGCTCCAGGTAGTATGGATGAACTCTACTCCGGTGGTGGGCGGTGCGGTGGTAAAAACGAGATGCCGGTATCATCTCGAATAATTCCTCAGAGCACTCCCCATGGAACATACGGTACAAAATACAGAGGGAACCGAAGTCCCTCCGCAGACCCAGAGGTTCCAAACGATCCGAGAGAATGGGATTATCGACAATCCGAACGGCCCTCTTCTGTAGGGAGTCAAATGGAAGAAGCTGGTATTTGGGAGCCCCGGCCCAGAGATGGGAGCAGTACTCCACGCGAGGCCGGACTTGTGCTTTATAAAGCAAAAGCCTTTGTCCAGGCGTGAAGTACCGCTTCGCTCTGTTGAGGACTCCCAGCATTTTGGACGCCAACTTGGCTTTGCCTTCCAAATGACTCCGAAACTGGACATCGCTCGAAATGTCGACCCCAAGTATCCCAATACTCTCGGAAGGTTGCAGGGATACTCCTTGGAATTGCGGCGCCATGACAAAGGGGTCCTTCTTCGCAGTGAACGCGCAAACTTGTGTCTTTAACGGGTTGAATTGAACCAAGTTCAATTCACCCCATTTGGAGACTCGCCCCAGAGAGTTCTCCACTTCAGACACAAGTTTTGATCGTCTCTCTTGCACCACGCTCCGAGAGAGACTCTGATGGCCGATATATCGCGCATCCCCCGTGCTGTCATCCGCATAGCAATGCATGCCATCAATAGACAGCATGTCATTGATATACAGGATGAAAAGCGTGGGGGAGAGCACCGAACCTTGTGGAACGCCAGCGTTAATGGTCATGGTATCAGAACAGTCACCGTCTACAACGACCGTGATGCTCCGCCCATCCAAAAAGCTAGCGATCCACTTGCAGAGACCCTCGGGGATTCCGTAAGATGGTAGCTTCGATAGAAGTGCCCTATGCCAGACCCTGTCGAAGGCCTTCGCGATATCAAGGCTCACAGCAAGAGCCTCGCCCTTGCTCTCCAAGGCTTCAGCCCACCTGTGAGTAAGGTATACAAGAAGATCGCCAGCTGAGCGACCGTGACGGAAACCGTACTGTCGGTCACTGATCAGCTGGCGATCTTCAAGATACTTCAGGAGTTGTGTATTTATAATTCGCTCCATCACCTTGGAAAGCAAGGAAGTTATCGCGATAGGCCTGTAGCTCGATGGGTCCGACCGGTCACCCTTCTTGGGGATAGGGTGGACGTGGGCGGTCTTCCATGAAGACGGAACCCTGTTAGTGCAATAAGAGAGGCGATACAAACGCGTTAGCGCAGGTGTCAGCTCAGGGGCGCACGTTTTCAAAACCACTGCGGGGATGCCGTCTGGCCCACTCGACTTATGGACGTCCAGGAGTCGGAGCTCCCGCCTGACTGCACACTGTGTGAAGCAGATATCCGGCAGGGAGCTATCACACCGGGGGATGTTCGGTGGTGTGGCACCCCCGTCGTCCACAGTCGAGTTCGAGGCGAAGAGTTTGACCAGAAGGTCAGCCTTCTCTTTCGCGCTGTGGGCCAGATTGTCATCGGACTTGCGCAGTGGTGGGAGACTAGACCTGCAGAAGTTTCCTTCTGCAGCTTTGGCGAGCGACCAAAAAGCACGGCTCCCGGAGGGATAGCTCTTCAATCGCTCGCCAACTCTAGCGACGTGCTCCGACTTCGCCTTGGCAATTACCTTCTTGTAGGACCTGGAAGCGGCGTTATATTTCCGCCTTTCCCCTGAGATGTTAGGATCCCGACGTCTCCTGGCATTATCCCATGCCACGTATGCGGACCGCTTGAGGTGTGCAGCATCCCTGCTGGCATTGTTATACCAGGGTCTGCTGCGACCCCCAACGGGCACTTCAGAGGAGGGAATAAACAATTCCATCCCCTGGAGCACCACGTCTTTAAGACGGTCCGCACAGACGTCAGGATCAGCAGAGGAAAAGCAGAACCGCCCCCATGGGTAGGATGCGTAAAATTCACGCAATCCATCCCAATCTGCTGACATATACCGCCAAACTCTTCGATACCTGGTCGTCGTTCGACGATCAGGACGAGAGAGTGGTACGGCAGCACGAATAAGGCAGTGATCAGACGATCCAAGCGGAGCGTCGACCACCACACTGTATCCGGCCGGATCTGTGGTCAGCAGAAGGTCCAACAAAGAAGGCTCGTGCCCCTCGATATCTGGGACACGGGTGGGCTGTGTCACCAGCTGGGAGAAGCCGTAGGCCAAGGCGAAATCGTAGGCAGTCCGACCCGGGAGGTCAGTGGTTCTGGACCCCAACCACTCTTGGTGGTGAGCGTTAAAGTCTCCAAGAACCACCACCTCCGCAGATGGGTACTGCTCAAGCACGCGGTTAGTCCCCTCTTGCACATGCTCAAACAGAGCTGAACCTGCATCACTGCTGTGGGACCTGTACAGGCACGCGTAGACTCGGGTACAACCCCCGTGATCTACGCGTAGCCACAAGAGGGACAGGTCCCGTTGTTCGAGGCCTCGTAGACGGCGACAACAGACATCAGCCCGGACGAATACACACACCCCGGCTTTACGCAGGAAGTTGTGCTCCAATACGTAGCCGGGGTATTCAAGGTACGAAGTATCATCCGGAGCAGATATCTGCGTCTCCGTCAGAAAAAGTAGGGCAGGCTGCGCCGTCTCAAGATGGTGGTGTACGAGGTTGCTATGTAGACCCCTTACATTGCTGAAATCCACATTAAATGTGGAATGGGGAATCGCCGACAAAACCCTTTTTCTTTTTCGAACTGTCATATTTTTTTTGGAGAGTGGGATTAGGTGGGGTAGGAAGTTCGAGGCGAAATCATGACAACACCTGAATAAAGCGCGGAACACAGTACGTGCTCGACCACGGGTTGCGTGAGAGACTGACTCAGGGCATGGAAGGGCCCCCAGTCCACCCTGCGTGCGATCGCCGGGATCCACTCCGGTCTCCGACTCCGGCACGACGACCGCACCACAGGCTTTTACACCGGTTGGCGGGACAGCTTCCCGGGGCGGAGTTGAGTAGTGACACCCGGGTTCAGGTCCCCAACTGACCGGCGGGCGGCGGCGAACACCGTTTCACTGGGTCTCCCTATACCCCCGTCAAACAATCACGTCCCGCGAGCTCGCACGCACATCTGCTCCGCATGTTCCAGGTATCATCAAGATTCACCCCGAACAAGGAAGAGGAAAGGGAAGGAATAAAATAAAACTGGCTCTCCAACCCACACGCCGGAACACAGCTAGGCTATTTGGCGGCGGACTCTAGTTGGAGGGTGGTCGCCAGCCAGTCGGACAAGTCCTACCACCTATTATGTATTTGGCTCCCGTTTTGCACCACCCAGGGGTCACTTGTAGGGAATCGCGGGTTAAACCTACGGAAGCGGGAAGCAATCAACCCCCAAAATGACTAAGCTACCCCCACTTACTACTATGAATACGAGTGACTATTGTCGCACAAAACAGATCGTCAGGTTTGAGCCCCGTGACCTCACCTACTTGTTAGGTTACGCTGACATAGACTCTCAAGGCTATCAGCTTTCTTTTTCTTCTCAGTCGTACACTCCTTGCGGAGTGGTCGTGGATATTTATGTCTTATTGCTTGGTTGCAGCTTTTGTGAGGCTTCTCCATCTCTCTCTATTTGTGGCGGTACGTGTATATTCAGAAAGGGAACACTTATTCGGTTATTCCCAACTGAACTGAAAATCGTTAACGAAAAGATTCACGAAATATTATTGCTAACATAATCAAAGTACCTCGCCATTTGCAAGCCCCATTTTATTTGTAAGAAAGAAAGATGGAGGTGATCGTATGTATGTGAATTACAGAGAGCTTGATAACGTGCACTGATAGTTACCCTCTTCCCTTAATCAATGACCAGATAGGCAAACTACACGGAGCCCGATTTTACTGTAGTTTCGATTTTGCCTCTAGTTTCCACCAGCTGAAAGTCCATAAAGTAATAGAGAAAACAAATTATATCAACAGGCCAATACGAATTTTCGGCTATGCCCTTTGGTCTTCGAAATGCTCCACAAGTTTTTCAAAGAGCAGTCAACGCAGCTTTGAAATCGCTTAACGATGATAAAAAATTTATTTGACGCATCGGGGGCGCGCCTGACAGTTACGGGAAGAATGCCCGTATAATAATTGGCAGTTATGGCACTGGCTATAGCGCCTCAGGAACGATCGATACGTGCTGCTCCAGCTGATAATTATGGGCAAAGTGGACGGAAAGAGACGTGCTGGGCGAAGAAAGAAATCATGGCTCCGGAATATCCGGGAGTGGACCGGTATTGCCTCCGTCGAACAGCTGTTCCGGCTGGCTGCAGATAAAAACGAATATAGAAAGCTAACGGCCAACCTTCAGGATTGAAGAGGCACTGGAAGAAGAAGAANTACGTGCTGCTCCAGCTGATAATTATGGGCAAAGTGGACGGAAAGAGACGTGCTGGGCGAAGAAAGAAATCATGGCTCCGGAATATCCGGGAGTGGACCGGTATTGCCTCCGTCGAACAGCTGTTCCGGCTGGCTGCAGATAAAAACGAATATAGAAAGCTAACGGCCAACCTTCAGGATTGAAGAGGCACTGGAAGAAGAAGAAGGCACTGGCTAGATGTGCCTTTTTGTGAGGGGTGTGATACAATGTCTGTAAGCTCTGGCACCTCGGGTGCAGGTATTAGAAATGTAGAAAAACTATTGTCGATCTCGCACTATTTCTGAAGAAACTCCATCTAAATAGATGGTAGGTTTCTAGGTTCAAGAAATATTTCAACAAAAGCTACGATACATGGAGGGTAAAAAAAGGTGTGAAATAAAGAAGGAAAAAAATAATGAAAAAAAGGGGAACGAAACAAAAAAAGTGAAGACATTGAAGAGTCTATCCGGTCCAATGGCTTGGCTATAGGCATGTTTATCCGGACTAGCCACAATAATTAGCTACGGGGATTACGATCCGGTCTAGTTTGAAAACTCAAGGGATCACAATTTCGTGACATACTTACATACCTCAAGAGTCTAAATGAAGTGGCCCAGGTATGTAAGCAGTCTGAATGGTATTTCCGGCCAGTACAGGGGTTTCTGAAGAATTAATTATGCGAACCGAATCGGACCAGATTGTTAATATAATAGACCATGTCTTAAGTTGCATCCGTTAAATTCAGGATGAACGATCATCCTTATTTCTACAGACCAACCATAAAAAGGCGCACGAATACAAGCGAACGTCAGTATGGCCGTGACGGCGTTAACGATATTTCTAATAAACAACACGTGCAACAGGAGTGACTCATACACAAGCCAGGTGCGCCGGTTGTGTCGTTCCACTCATAAACAACACGTGCAACAGGAGTGACTCATAGATAAACCACGTGTGCCGGCCGTTATAAAAAGGCGGTACGTGCCTCGCAATGGACATTCCTTCTACTGCGTTTGCCCGATGCACTTACTACATTCTTGTTACGTTGTGTGATTAAGTGATTGTTGTACGTACTGGTTAAGGCTGGATAAGTGTTAAAGTAAATTAAGTTATCATATTGTTGATTAAATCGGGAATCAAAACGTGACTTCGTTTTACTTGGTGTTCAACAAGATAATGTCTACCCCTGATCCTTTTTTATATTTTTTTATAGCTTAGGTTACGGTGGACGAGCTCACAGCCCACCTGGTGATAAGTGGTTACAGGAGCCCATAGACATCTACAACTTAAATGCGCCACCCACCCGGCTGCCCCACCCTTCAAACCGAAACGCATTACTGCTTCACAGCAGAAATGGGCAGGGTTTGGGTACCTACCCGCGCGGACTCTCAAGAAGTCCTACCACCAGTAAAAGATCCTATACATAAATACTCTTTTGTTAATTGTTAAACTTTTGTTTATTGTTAAAGTCAGTGGTCAAATTGAGAATAAATTAATATTGTTTGTCTTTATAGTACATTGTGAGATGTCCTACTTTTTTCCCGCGGTACACATTCTATTTTTTCTCCTACCAGGCCGAAAGTTCGACATTGTAAAAAACTTAGCACCCGTGGAGTACCGAGCCGGGGTCCAGGGGGGAGGGTTTGGGGGGCGGAGCCCTCCCACTCATAAAAAAAACAATTTAACTGTTTTTTAATTTTTAAATAAACTACTACTAATTGAATAAGAACTGTCTGATGAACTCATCTTTGTTTAATACTTCACTATTAAATTTTATTGCCTTTTGTTTATTTCACTTTTACACTAAACACAATATTGCAAATTACCCGAGCACAAGAATGGCGGAGAATTTTAGGTGCGTGAGAGCAGACGTAGATACTAACGCGCATGCGCACTTGTCAGTACTCAGGGAGGAAAAGTTAAGCTTTCTTCCCTGTACAGCGGGACATAAACCGAACTTTCGGCGTAGGTAGGAGAAAAATATTATTTGTCTATAGTATTGTAGCCTTGGCGAAATCTGTGATTATAGAAGTATAATAAATAGTTTTTGACAATAGAATAATAATGTGGAATGCACAAACGACTGTCATCCCAATAGTCGTTGGCGCTACCGGGGTTGTAGCTAAAAGTATTACAAGATACCTAAATAAATTGGACAGCAACATTAACGTTGGTACCCTACAGAAACAGGCAGCTATTCACACATCAATTATACTTAGTAAGGTGCTTGGAGACACAGTATTCGTACATAACACACAAGAACACTACACACAAAACACGCCATGACTGTCAGACATACAACAGCCACTCGACACACAACATTCATCAAACACGCCAAATCCAACAGACACCACTCATACAACGGCAACACAACAGCCAATAACGCAGCGCGGAGGACGACGAGGAAGACGACGAGGAGGACGACGGGAAGAAGAAGAGGCAATACTCACACACAGTAACACACGCTGGGGTTCTCTTCATTATTTAGTCATTTTCTATTCTTTCTTTTTTTTCACATAAAATCTCATTAAAATTTTGGGGTATAGATACCTTTTTTCCTGTGGGAAACGGGACGGGATATTTATCAAAGCCGACACAAATCGAGGAAGAAAAACAAAATAATGTTAAACTTATAATTTTAATTATGGTCGAATTTCGACCGCTGGATCATAGACAATACACATAAATCTATATATCTATATATTAATACGTGAAGCAAAAACTTTGTATTACTTTTTACGAAAATTGCGCGGACGGAGGAGTATGAAATTTTCAACACTTATAGAGAATATAGAGGAGAAGTGCACAATGCTAATATTTTTTTTAAATAATGCATAAAAGATACATTAAATCAGTAAAGAAAACATTACACACACTACATACCATGTATTTGACGCACATCCAATAACTTTTGCATTAGACGCCTTCAGCTCTAACACTAGGAGCAGGCTTAGGGACCTCGGTAACCGTACTCGTCGAACTCGACAAAGAGTTCGCCGTGCAACCTAACCCATGAATCAGCTCGCTGAGTTTCTCGCCGGATCTTCTCAGCGGGTCGCGATTCCGATCCGGTAGTAGATTCATTCGCGAAGCAGCTACTCTTGNCGCTGAGTTTCTCGCCGGATCTTCTCAGCGGGTCGCGATTCCGATCCGGTAGTAGATTCATTCGCGAAGCAGCTACTCTTGAGCTGTTAGGTCTCCTTCGGAGGCGCTCGGGTAGCTGTTAGCAAATCCCACCCCTCCTGGCTGAGCCTTTGCTCGCCCACCTGTCCTGGTGAAACTGGAAAGGCCTCCGGGCCACCAGTAATTCTTCCATCATAAAAAAAAAAAAAATTTGACGCACACACGCATGCATACTATTTATTGTCAAACTTTTGTTCTTGACGTGTGTTGTCAAATTGAGAATAGATTAAATATTTTGTCTTTGTTAATATTTTTTATAGTGCAGTCTTGGCGAAATTTGTATAAAATACAATAGTGTACAAACTTACAATTCCAATTAATTATAGTCGAATTTCGACTACTGCGGGACCTCTAGTAAGTATTAATACGTGAAGGAAAAACTTTGTATCCCATTTTACGAAAATTGCGCGGGCGGAGGAGTATGAAATTTCCCACACTTACAGAGAATATAGAGAAGGAGTGCAGAATGTTAATATTTTTTTAAACCATGCCTAAAAATACACATTACACACACCACAATGTATTTGACGCACACACGCATCACGAGACCATGTACATACTTGAAAGTGAGTGTTCGTTGTATTTGCTTTTATCTGTGTGCGTAAATGAAACCATTTCTTAAAGTGCAATTTTAGGCGAGTTACTGTTCCATCGTTTTATTATTCGTAGGATGAGGGTAGTTTTCTAATAAAAACACTAGTAATATGGGTATATTCAAGTAATTACTAGAAACCAAGTTCATGACAACTTGAACATATAATGATTAGGTAAATTATGAATGTTGCGAGTTTAATTCGCATTGCCCGATGTTAATGCCCAACAAGTTAAAGACAAACAATATTTAATCTCAATTTGACAACAGACATCAAGAACAAAAGTTTGACAATAAATAGTATGCATGCGTGTGTGCGTCAAATACATGGTATGTAGTGTGTGTAATGTTTTCTTTATTGATTTAATGTATCTTTTATGCGTTATTTAAAAAAAATATTAGCATTGTGCACTTCTTCTCTATATTCTCTATAAGTGTGGAAAATTTCATACTCCTCCGTCCGCGCAATTTTCGTAAAAAGGGATACAAAGTTTTTGCTTCACGTATTAATATATAGATTTGTCTAAAGTGTAGTTTTGACGAAATCTGTTATTAAAGGAGTATTAAGCTACTGCATAGATTTTATCGCGGTCCTTGAGCGCGGCTTGAGGAATCATGAAATTCCGTAACGAAAAAAACCTTCCACCCCTCATTACGCCTACTATCATCTACTATGTACTACTACTATGTGTAGCTCGCGTTCAACACATTCACACGTTGCGCTTGTGTAGTGTTTAAAGTAATAAGTCTAAACACCGATTTGTGTACTATCAAAACATGTGATATAATTTCGTGGGTAACACAACGATAGCGCGATTCAGCTTTTGCGTCAAGCGCCATCTATCGGCGACAAACGGAATTGTAAAATAGAAAATTATATCACATTACAATGCGTTGGACGTGTCATTTTCTATCGCTTAGTCGAAAAATTTTATTACTACTCCTACTACTCATTCGGTGATTGGAGTGGCATTAAAAATAAACTAGCTAAACCGTTGATTCTGGGCGAATGAGAGTTTCAGTGGGCTAACTAGCATCCAAAGGCGTGTCTCTATCCCATGTAGCGCCCTCTAGTGAGTGCGCGGTCAAAATGGAATACTCACAATGTAGCAGATTCATTGATAGTTAGCCCACTGAGTTACTCGCCGGATCTTATTTTATTGTTGTTTTAATATTAAATTATTATTGTCGATTTATAATTGCATAAGTTGATAAAAAATGCTATGCAATAGCTTTACCGCGGCAGTCTCCGAGTGCCACACGTCTTTTTTTTTTTAATTGCTTAGATGGGTGTACGAGCTCACAGCCCACCTGGTGTTAAGTGGTTACTGGAGCCCATAGACATCTACAACGTAAAATGCGCCACCCACTTTGAGATATAAGTTCTAAGGTCTCAAGTATAGTTACAACGGCTGCCCCACCCTTCAAACCGAAACGCATTACTGCTTCACGGCAGAAATAGGCTGAGTGGTGGTACCTACCCGTGCGGACTCACAAGAGGTCCTACCACCAGTAAGTTGAATAGTCTTTGACAATAGAATCATAATAGTGTACAAACTTATAATTTCCATTATTTATAGTCGAATTTCGATTACCAGGGGACCACTAGTTAGTTATAGATAACCAACTCAAGCACTCAACAAAAATGTTTACGGGCGTCGGCCACTAGATGGCTTCGCTTCGATTAGATTCTCATTGCTCCTGTAGATGGCAGTAACATATTGACTATGCTGTATTTTATTTTTAATGAAGGATTTTGTAAATTTTCAGTAACCACAAATTGATAAAATTTAATCAATTATTCTATAATAAATAAAGATTTGTACGATTCATTAATCTTTTATTTTCTGTGTTTAGTTACACAATAATTAAATGCCTTAACTTTAACAACTTAAAAGTTTAGGGGCATCCGCTACAAGATGTCGATAGTTTCCATACAAAAAAGTATTTGTCTTAAAGTATCGCAGTTTCAGGGCCCTGCGGTGGATGACCACTAGTTAACAGTCAAATCTTAGTTTATATTTTCTCCGTACATTACTAAAGCATTCTTTGAAAAATCCCGCGCAACCAGCAATATCGACAAGCAGACCTTCAAAATAATAGGTTAAAAAAACTAAAAAAATACGCTTTTATACAAAAAGCTTTTTATGGTATTAATAGTTATAAATATTTTGATAGTATCCTGAAAAGCACCCAACGCTTTTTTTACGATAAAATCATTTTTTCTTACATTATTTTTTATTTAAATTTATTTATTTTTTTCAAATTTTTTAGTTGGACTTTCTATAAAAGCGTATTATTTTAGATTTTTTTTAAATATTATTTATTTTTAATTTTTTAGTTGAATTTCATTTCTTTAATTTTTATTTTTTTTATTTTTCAACAATTTCATCTGAATCAGTCGGTAACTTATCCGAGAAATAAGTGATCGGCGCGCCTGTTAGTTTCCCTTCTTGGTCTTGACGCAGACACTCCGGGTCTCAAGAAAACAAAAAAATCATTAATCCTGATTATTCTAGTAAGGATAACGGATCAAACTGTTTAAAATATTGAATTGTCATCGGTCCTTAATAAGTATTCCAAATTTCGAGTTAATCCAACGTTTTTAAGGGGGTCAAAATCATATTCAAAGATTCCGTTACATACGTAATTACTTATGTACGTATTACGTAAGAAGCTAATAAAAGCGTATTAAAAATGAACCCCTTCATTAATGAGGAGCTATCCCCCACTATCCTGCGTGTTTCAGCCTCAATCGATCCGTTTTAAATTGAAACTATAGATTTAGAGACTTCGATCGTGTCAGGCGAGGGGCGAGCAAGTCCCACAGAAAGCAATAAAAAACAAACCTCATCTTAAATGGCCAGGATCATACCGAATGAGCGAATCATCAGAGGGATATCGCTCGGTCGGGAAGACACGGATAGCATAACACACTATTCAATTGGAAAGAAAGAGTGAGATATAAAAGGGTGAGCTCCGATGGATAGGGCCCCAGATGAACGTTTTCCCGTAGCTCGCATTACCGAAAGGTCGTATGTCAGTGTTATTCACTGAACTTTATGGACACCGGCGAACGATAGAATGAGCTCACGGCCCGCCCAATGTTAAGAGGCTGCTAAAGCCCATAAGCATTGAGGCTACAGGTCTATTTAGAGGTGGAATTCAATCGTGAACATTTGTCTTTAGAAAAACTGGTAGCTGTCAGCGGGATTCGAGTTCCAACACCGCTTGAAACAAATGTACCGGGCTTCTTATCCATTAGGCCACTACGACTTTTGAACCGTTCATCAGATTGGGATGAAACTTGGCATAGTTGCTGTTGGCACATCATAGCGTAGAAGGTTCCTATCGTGGCAAAAGCTTCCCATCAATGTCTATTAAATGCTTATTTGGATAAGATCTTTTGTTTTTTTTTTTATTTTTTTATTTATTGCTTAGATGATTGGACGATCTCAAACGTAAATGCGCCACCTACCATGAGATATGAGTTCGCACGAGCAGGTACCACCGCCCTACCTATTTCTGCCGTTGCCGTGAAGCAGTTATGTATTTCGTTTTGAAGACTGAGTCAGTCGTACTGTAAAAATGACACTTACAGCTCATGTCTAAAGATGGCTAGCGGCATTTATGTTGCTGATGTCTATGGACTCCGGTAGCCGCTTAACAAAAGCAGCAACTCCGTCCGTAAACTTTTTTTTCCTTTATGCATGCACAAAACAAATTACAACCATAGAAATTATAAGCTTAAATATTCTATAAAACAATCTGGATTGCAATTCAAAACAGGTGCATACAGAAAAATTATAACAACTGAATAGATGCTGAATAGAGACGTCGCTTAGAACCTTTGTTGAGATCAGCGGACCGCCCCGCCTAGTCCCGCCCCCAAAGAGGCTGGGACCGTACGAATCTGCAGCTCATCTCATCATCAGTCACTGCGAACACGTGTTAAGGTATGGTCATATGTGTATTCGACAAAAACACTCGTGTGAACGTGCAAACAATAAAATATTGTGATGATTCAATGAAAAAGTTTGGAAGAAAAATAAAATCATTTTTTCGAAGGTAAGACTTGATGCGGCAATTTTTGATGTTAATTATCCATTTATATTGAACTAATAGTCCCACAGTAGTTGAAATGGGACTATAATTAATTGAAATCATAAGTTTAAACATTACTAGAGGTCCCGCAGTAGTCGAAATTCGACTATAATTAATTGGAATTATAAGTTTGTACACTATTATGATTCTATTTTATACTTCTATAATCACAAATTTCGCCAAGACTACACTATAAAAAATATTAACAAAGACAAATAATATTTAATTTCAGTGTATTTAATGTATTCTCAATTTGACAACAGACGTCAAGAACAAAAGTTTGACAGTAAAATAGTATGTATGCGTGTGTGCGTCAAATACATGGTCTGTAGTGTGTGTAATGTTTTCTTTATTGATTTAATGTATCTTTTATGCATTATTTAAAAAAAATATTAGCATTGTGCACTTCTTCTCTATATTCTCTATAAGTGTGGAAAATTTCATAATCCTCCGTCCCCGCAATTTTCGTACAAAGGGATACAAAGTTTTTGCTTCACGTATTAATATATAGATTATGGTTCTATTGTCAAACACTATTATACTTTACTAGCGGCCCGCTCCGGCTTCGGTCGGGTCTTTAACAAAATTTTCAAAATAAAAAATTATAATACACACACATTATCCCTTATGTTTGCGTCAGGTCTCTAAAAATAGAAAATTATAAAGATAGTTTTAACATTATTTTTTTAATAAACTTTTATATTCGTTTAAATAATATTTGTTTTATCTATTTTTTTATTATTTAATATTATTATTTTTCTAGTTTTCCTAAAAAGGTCATATATACAAAACAAAAGCCATTGGGTTTATTGAGTCAGAGCTTCCTTGTACTGGCTGAGCCCTTGCTCGCCCACCTGTCGTTGTGAAACTGGAAAGGCCTCCGGGGCACCAGTAAACACACAATTATAAAAAAGCTACCCTGTCAACGATATTTGACGTTGTTTTTTATTTTTTAAATAAATTAACACTTAGTGAGCGAAGAAATGCTATAGATAGAAGAGTATGGAAGGAGAAAACAAGTTGCGCCGACCCCAGGTGACTGGGAGAAGGGCAGGATAATGATGATGACTCCTTCTCTATATTCTCTATAAGTATGGGAAATTTCATACTCCTCAATCCGCGCAATTTTCGTAAAAAGAGCTACAAAGTTTTTGCTTCACGTATTAATATAAAGATGTTAGGGTGTCTTGCGAACCAACTCTGGTAGTACTACAAACCTGACCATTTTCGTCGCGAAGCATTTTCCTATTCACAGGTAAAACAATACAATTAAGATTGTAGCCTCATTATGTGTGAAATTAAACATAAAAGTTGAGAAATGTAATATAATTTTTAATAGATTAATTATATACGAAATTACAACAAAAAATAAAACAGAATTCGGTCAAATAAAATGAATTATCGTCTATGTACTCGAAGACAATTAAACACGCATTTTTCAATTTAATTTATTTATTTATCAGATAACTTTTTTTACCTATGCTGATAGTCTTGAGAGGCTATTTCAGCTTCTCCTTGACGTGGAGGTGAGCTCACGGGGCTCAAACCGAAGAGTTGCTAACACTGACCCTAGCAAGAGGAGTCCAAACGTTAGGGCGAAGCTGAAATAGCCTCTCAAGGCTATAAGCATAGGTAGGAAAAAAAAACGTGGCTCAAGCCGGGAGTGTTGCTAACACTAGCCCTAGCAAGAGCAGTGCTTCGCAGTATCTATCACCGGATCAGAAACGGGTCGCGTTGAGAAGATCCGGTGAGAAACTCAGAGGGCTGTATCTATGGGTTAATTGACTCGTCGAGCCCTTCGTCGCAAGCGACGGGTTCGACGAGGACGATGACCGGTGCTTGGGTACCGGTACCTAAAAGCACCGTTAATGGATCGGGAGGATTCGTAATGACGTGTTTAGGGCGAAATCGACTGTTTACCATTCGGTCCACAGGATAAGGTATGCTCAGATAACAATAATCCATTCCAATTCACACATTTAACTCAAAATTAAATTAATACGGGTACTAAAGTACAAATACTCTAGTTAAAGAAAACAAAATGAAATAAAGAATGAACAATAATAATGAGATTATAATGTTATTTAAAATATTAAAAATGTCAAGTATCAGTCTCTAATATAGTAGTAATTTTTTTTGTTAATAAGCATTATTTACGATTTCTTCCGTTATATTTATTTACCTAAGAAGTTATCATTATTTTTGTTACTTAGCAAGTGAAACGTGAAGCAAAAGCTTTAAAGGGCTACCCTTTTTAATCTTAAAAAGGGTAGTCCTTTTTACGAATATTGCGCGGACGGAGGAGGTTGAAATTTCCCACACTCACAGAGAATAATATAAAGAAGGAGTGCAGAATGCTATTTTTTTTGAATAATGCATAAAAAACCATTAAACCAATTAAGAAAACATTACACACTCTTCCGTGTATTTGACACACACGCATATACACTTTTTTGTTTATTGTTAAAGTCTGTGGTCAAATTGTGAATAGATTAAATATTGATTGTCCTTAATGTTATTGGTCCATAGTGTCTACAGTTGTCTTGACGAGGGTGGTGACTCCCCCGCTTCATTACTGGCGTACGATTTCCCTCCATCTGCTGGGATTCTTGGCTTCGTGACGGACATCGCGGAGCTTGATTTTCAGTGAAGGTCAAATTATATCCGATCGATAAATCGCGTTAGAATGAAACCGTGTTGTAAAATACGTGTTAAATAAATATAAACTAATTAAAAACGTTATTCATTAGCGCGCTTAGACTCGTCCGTACAGGTTGACACTTAATACCTATTACCGAACTGCGCAATAGTCGGTATTCCGACGCTCTGCACTTCATAGAGTCCTACAATCGAACTGCGCAATAGTCTGTATTCCGACGCTCCGTACTTCATACGCATTAATAGAATTCAATCTATCGACGGTTCGCGCTCAAAGCGTTATTGTATATCAACAAAGCGAATAATTAGCATTGTTTTACAAACTTAATATTATCCTGAATAATAGCATCCTGAATCCTGAATAATAGAATCCTGATCACGCAGGAGCCAGTCACCGTCGACGCCCTAGACACGTCCTTACGGATCCATCAGATCCAATAACCTTTGCATTAGACGCCTTCAGCTCTAGCACTAGGAGCAGGCTTAGGGACCCCGGTAACCGTACTCGTTGAACTCGACAAAGAGGTCGACGTGCAAACTAACCCATGCATCAGCCCGCTGAGTTTCTCGCCGGATCTTCTCAGCGGGTCGCAATTCCGATCCAGTAGTAGATTTAATCGCGAAGCAGTTACTCTTGAGTTGTTAGGTCTTCTTCGGAGGCGCTCGGGCAGCTGTTAGCATATCCCACCCCGCCTGGCTGAGCCCTTACTCGCCCACCTATCCTGGTGAAACTGGAAAGCAGTAACTCATCAATCATAAAAAAAAAATCGGCAGGGATGACATTAAAATATTCCCTCACTTGCATAGATAGGTCAAGATAAACAACGATATCTCAAATGCATCATCCCGAATTATCACAACACAAACATTGTCGATGTTAATATCCATGACCTTATCTCGAATATGGGTCACGATCGCTTACAATCAGCCGAGCTGTTAACACGACCGCCCACCAAAACATGTGATTCGCGTAACGACCGCATTCATCTATACATACAAATAAAATTGGAGTGTCTGTTTGTAATATTGAAGTAACCGCTTTTTGCTACATGCATATGGATATATATACGGTACATACACCAAAATAGCATTTTTTACAATTTTTGTATGTCTGCCTGTCAGTCTGTTTGTTCCGACTGATCTCTGGAACGGCTGGACTGATTTTGACGGGACTTTCACTGATAGGTAGCTGATGATATAAGGAGTAACTTGGGTTACTTTTTTTAGACTAGCTTAGCCCCGCGGCGTCATCCGCGGTACGATAATAACCGCGGGTAGCATCGCGGGACTCAGCTATCGAAGCGAAGCGAGGGCGGGTCGCTGGTTAACAATATGTTCAGCACGTGTGTAAATATTAAAATGTGTCTTGTTTACGACAAAACATCAAAATATTCCATGTTATTTTAGAGTTCTGCATACAACTTTATTTTGTTCACTTATGATAGAAATTGTCTCGATTTGAGTAGCGTAGGCCCGCGTGGGTAGGTATCGCTGTTCTGCTCGTTCCTGCCGCGAAGTAATAGCCTTTATTCTTACTCAGCATTTAAACGATTTCCTTATGTCCCCCCGGATTCACTCTCGGTGCTTTTAGGACCCTCAAGCACCGGTCCCCATCCTCGTCGAACTCGTCGACTACGACGAAGAGCTCGACGAGCGAACAAGCCCATAGACACAGCCCACTGAGTTCCTCGCCGGATCTTCTCAGTGGGTCGCGTTTCCTATCCGATGGTAAATTCTGCGAAGCACTGCTCTTGCTAGGGTTCGTGTTAACAAGATCGTCACGTTTGAGCCCCGTGAGCTCACCTACTAGTTAAGGTTACGCTAATATGGTCTCTCTAGACCATCAGCTTAGGTAGGAAAAAAGTTTTTGATTACAAAGTTTCTATTATAAAGTACAAAAAGTTTTTGGAACGAAGTTCCTTACGGGACGATGCGCTGGAGTACCCTAACCGGGAAAAAACGTCCGTAGCGTAAGATTTTTATTAGTGTACGACACACAGTGTACGGCTTAACTTTGTAATAACGTACAAAAAATAACATATTTTTTATAAATAAGTGTGAATAAAAAAAAGTTGATAACTTTGTAAAGTAGTTTATTTTTATTTTTATCAATAAAAAAATCATAATAAAAAATGTATACCCGAACAATAATTATTTTCTTTATATTAATACGTGAAGCAAAAACTTTGTATCCCTTTTTACGAAAATTGCGCGGACGGAGGAGTATCAAATTTTCCACACTTATAGAGAATATAGAGAAGAAATGCACAAATCTAATATATTTTTTAAATAATGCATAAAAGATACATTAAATCAATAAAGAAAACATTACACATACTACATACCATGTATTTGACGCACACACGCATGCATACTTTTTATTGTCAAACTTTTGTTCTTGACGTCTGTGGTCAAATTGAGAATAGATTAAATATTGTTTGTCTTTATTAATATTTTTTTATAGTGTAGCCTTGGCGAAATTTGTGATTATGGAAGTATAAAATAGAATCATAATAGTCTACAAACTTACAATTCCAATTAAATATAGTCGAATTTCGACTACTGCGGGACCTCTAGTTTTCTTTATACCTCGAATAGAACTTAAAATTAATATTTTTATAATAAGGAATTTCGTCCCTATCCGGTGTCCCACGACACCACACATCTTTTTTATTACATTTATTACAATTTTGATCATATTAGTGTTTATGATTTCGTAATTGCGCTAATGTAATATTTTGGGGTATCGGAACAGTGGCTGGGCACAATCGCAATTCGGGTTTTATTTCATTAGCTAATAGCAAACAAACATGGGGGATACACACACATTAAATTAAGAATAAAAATATAAATTGCCTCTTCAAACCTCGGCTAAGAGACCAAGAAATAACTTAAGATAATATGTACATATCATTTAAATGTTAAAACAAAGTGTGTGACTTTATATAAATACGTATTTATAAATAAAATATCCTGGCAGTCCTCAACAGAGTGAAGCGGTAATTCACGCCTGGACAAAGACTTTTGCTTTATAAAGAACAAGTCCGGCCTCGCGTGTGGAACCTCTGGGTCTGCGGAGGGACTTCGCTTCTCTCTGCATTTTGTACCGTATGTTCCATGGGGAGTGCTCTGAGGAATTATTTGAGATGACACCATCATCTCGTTTTTACTATCGCACCGCCCGCCATCGGAGTAGAGTTCATCCATACTACCTGGAGCCACTGCGTTCACCCACAGTGCGTTTCCAGAGATTTTTTTTGCCACGTACCATTCGGCTTTGGAATGAGCTCTCCATCACGGTGTTTCCCGAGCGCTATGACATGTCCTTCTTCAAACGAGGCTTGTGGAGAGTACTCAACGGTAGGCAGCAGCTTGGCTCTGCCCCTGGCATTGCTGAAGTCCATGGTCGACGGTAACCACTCACCATCGGGTGGGCCGTATGCTCGTCTGCCTACAAGGGTAAAAAAAACCAATCCGAATTCAATAAAAACAATATTATTGAGTTAGGAATCAGCCTACCTAAGTAGGTAACTAGATTTTTTTTTTCTTGATCCCGTAATTTTATTTTTATTTGCTATTTGTAAGTTTGTTTACAATAGCCAAAGCTATGTACAGTAATACGGGTTTGCTGAGTGCACTGGTGGTAGGACCTCTTGTGAGTCCGCACGGGTAGGTACCACCACTCAGCCTATTTCTGCTATGAAACAGTAATGCGTTTCGGTTTGAAGGGTGGGGCAGCCGTTATAGCTCTAAACTGAGACCTTAGAACTTATGTCTTAAGGTGGGTGGCGCATTTACGTTGTAGATGTCTATGGGCTCTTGTAACCACTTAACACCAGGTGGGCTGTGAGCTCGTCCACCAATCTAAGCAAGAAGGTAGCGGTGGCAAAGGCGGTGGTACCTATCCGTGGGGACTCACAAGACTCCTACCACCAGTAATCACGCAAATTATAATAATTATAATTTTTATATAGCAAATTATTATAATTTTTTGCGGGTTCGGTTTTTATTACACGATGCTATTCCTCCACCGTGGAAGTCAATCGTGAACATTTGTTAAGTACGTATTTCATTAGAAAAATTGACTGAACAAGTATTTAATTTTGGCAGATTATCGAAATGTCGAGCTACGGAAGTATGTCACCGTCGGACGAGGGCTTCGACAGATACGATCCACCATTCTACTGTCAACCACCACATCAAGGTACGGCTTGAGCGCGCTGGACACAGGTGCATTGAGAGTCAGCTTAGGCTTAACAATGTAAAGCCAGTGTTGCTGTTCAAAGCACCGGTCACCCGGTCAACAATTCGACGAGCGAATTAATTCATACAGACCACTGAGTTTCTCGCCGGATCTTCTCAGTGGGTCGCGTTTCCGATCCGGTGGTAGATTCTGCGAAGCACTGTTCTTCCTAAGGTTAGTGTTAGCAACGTCGTCTGGTTTGAGCCCCGTGAGCTCACCTACTTGTTAGGTTACGCTGACATAGCCTCTCAATCAGCTTAGGTAAGAAAAAAAAGCTGTTCAAACTTACACGAGAATGGGATTCTTGGAGTCGATATTTGCGAGCGGTTTTCAATATCCGAGTAATTTTAAAGTGAAGTCATATTGGCTTTTGGAATTTTGGGACTCCTAAGCTGAACGAAATTGGATTTCACGCCGTTCATTCCATAGACGGCCTCTCGGAATCTATAGGTGTCTCCTGAATGCCTTGGAGCTTGATACTTTAAACTGGACGACATGAATTCTTCGCTGCAGTAATTCTTACCATCCACCAGTGATCTCTGTCGTCATGGACCGGTGTCTCCAAGCACCACAATTTGACTCACTAAGACCGTTCGAATTGGCGATCATTCCGATCTCAAAGTCGTCAGGATCTGTGGTGGGAACTATGATTCTTTCTCTATTTTCCATCGCGTTTTACCATACCACCACCAGAGCACAACCCCTACCACCCAGAAATGCCGCGCTCTTCCGCTGTTCATATCCGGATAACATTATTACCACGTACCATTTCTAGAATGAATTCGTCTTCGCTTTGTTTCCTAAACGAAGTGATATCTCCTTTTTCGCTCGAGTCGTCTCTCGTTTAGATACAGAAATATTATTTAATAATTATCTTAAACCCACACATATGTAGTGTAATTATTCAGTTAACACAGAGCTGTGTTTGAACAAATGTTAAACTTCAAATTTTCGACACTAATCCTTTTTAGGTGTGCGATATAATTTCGATACTCTATGATGTAGTTGTGATGCAAACAACTTTTAAAGGGTTAATCTCTTAATAATTTCTTAGGTGATTTGTGACTTCTGCCGTTAAATTACGAATACTATTAAATTCTTTTTAGTTTTAATGTGAAAGTAATATTGTACATAATTAGTATTGTGCGTCTTGTAGCTGTTGAGTCCCGTTCAGAAGTGAAGGTGGTTGTGCATTTCACGCGACGCGGAGCTTGCACCGTTCCGCCGGCTTACCGCCCCCTCCCTCGCCGCGCTGCCTCCGTCTTTCCCGACTTCAAGAAAGAGGAGATGATGCGTAAAGACCTATGTTTCAGATATTTTACAGTTTTCGTGGCCACGAAACTATTCAGGAAAATTGTAAAGTATGATCTTTATGATCTCTATGGTACAAGGTTCCGTCTGTTACCATTAAAATAATATAATTACAATAAAAAACGAGAGATTAATTCGTAAAAGTAGTTTGTATTGTTGACTGACTCGGTGGTCCAGTGATTAGTTGCACAGACTGTTACACCGAGGGTCGTGGGTTCGATTCCCGCACCGGGCTAATATTTGTGTGATGACCAGTTTTGCTCTTTGTCTGGGCGGTTATTATCTATATATTTATATATTTAAACGTATTTATGTATGTATGTCAATCTCTGGTACCCATAACACAGGGAATCCTAATTTGGAACCAGATGATCGTGCGTGATTTGTTCACAGTTTAATCTAATATATAAAATTCTCGTGTCACAATGTTCGTTCCCATACTCCTCCGAAACCGCTTGACCGATTCTCATGAATTTTTTTATGCATATTCAGTAAGCCTGAGAATCGGCTACTATCTATTTTTCATACCCCTAAGTGATTAGGGTTGTCCACCCCTAACATTTTTTTTTTTATTTGGACATTTTTTTTGTTATAATGAGGTATTATGTGGTTGAATTAGGTTTTGTTATTTTTATTACATATTCCCTCATCGTTCACAGCACTTTCTTCACTCATTTACCACATCTTACACACTTACAATAAGTTAGTTTTTTTTTCTACACTAGAAATTCCCTAGAAATCTTATATATGGCAAAACAATGTTTGCCGGGTCAGCTAGTAAATTTATAAAAAGATCGTGTTTTTCTAGACAAAGCCAAACGGTTACTCTAAATATAGATCTTTCAGGTAGCTCCATGGATGGCAGTGTGTATTGGCCGGCTCCCAACCCTGAAGGTCATGAATTGGATTCCTCCGAGATATACCATGACAACGCGCACTTCATAGGACGAAGCTATGGTAAGTTTTAGCCTCCTTCCAAATTTGAGAAGGTGCTAAATTCTAGGTTTTTTGAAGTGAAACTAAAAAATTTACCGTCACATTTTTCGGTTACGCGTCACATTTTTCCGTTACGCGCCATCTGTTTTGTATTCATGTCTATGATAATAAAATCCTTTTGTTTAAACTTTATCTAATTTAACTTTTTTGTATTCATGTCTATGATAATAAAATCCTTTTGTTTAAACTTTATCTAATTTAACTTTATTTAACCAATTTCTAGAAAGTTGCATGTAGATCATTTTTCGAAAAATAAGGCCATAAACAAGTTTCACTTCTTACGTGTGTACACTAGTACACGCACACATTTTTTTTTTTTCATGTCTATGATAATAAAATCCTTTTGTTTAAACTTTATCTAATTTAACTTTTTTGTATTCATGTCTATGATAATAAAATCCTTTTGTTTAAACTTTATCTAATTTAACTTTATTTAACCAATTTCTAGAAAGTTGCATGTAGATCATTTTTCGAAAAATAAGGCCATAAATAAGTTTCACTTCTTACGTGTGTACACTAGTACACGCACACATTTTTTATTAAGAAAACCGACTTTGACGATTCTTTGTTATTTAAAATAGGTATGGTCCCATTTAAATCGTATCAAGATGCGACCAAAGGTTTTTGAGTTACCTTAATAATGCGTGTTTAATTAACTTTGACTACATTGACGATATACTCATTGTATTCAAAACGGTTTTCTCTTTTCGTTAAAATTGCAATATATAGTTATTGTCATTCGTGTTGTTTGATGTTTTAAACAATAGGGCACGTAGGAAGAACTTTTGAAAGCGAATCGAGAAAAAAGCTATCGTAAAAAAATTTAATGTAACGATTGGATGTGATTTGTATTATTAAAGAAGATATTCATTGCCTAAAGCTGTCGTGTAATTTTTGGTCTGAGGAAATTGAACGAAGGTGATTATGTATCTGAGCGCATCTCTCAAATTACATACGTGACTTAGTCGCTATAAAAGCCGTCATCCTTAGCACATCATATAGGATATCGATTCTCGGTGCTTCTAGAGATGTTATGAGCAAAATCTACCAGGGAAGCATGGTTTCGGCAGCAGTCTGTCCCGTCACCGTAAACGTGTAAACATGACAATGACCTAGCGAGTTATAAGATGCGTATTTCGCAGTGATAACAAAGATATTAAATGTTTTCATCACACTTTTATTAGATTGTATCTATTTATCTATGTGATGGAATATTTCATCGCGCCCCATCAACTTGACAATCGGCACGCGCGTGAAGGGTCAATGTCGACAGAATAATTTCATAACTTCGCTCTAATATCTTGACTAAATTCGCTAGGGTGAGAAGATTGACTTTTTTATATATATTTCTTTGTATCCTAGGTTACGATGAGATGCAGGTCACTTCGAACGAGCCATACGATCCTTTCCACCACAATATTCATCATTCCTACACTCAGAACGGCTCAGGTACGTAAAATAACAATATGTCAGAATTCGATATTGGGTTTAATAATGCACAAAGGACAAACATTCAATGTAATAAATAAATAAAAAACAAATGCTACTGTTACATTGATTTAAGTATTTTAAATAATATAATATTTTTTTTCGTGCCTATATTTGCTTAAACTAGCTCGCGATCAACCAGGTGATAGTATAGACAACGTAAATGCCGTCACCCACCTAACGACATGAGTTGTAAATCACAGTTTTTACAGTACAACAGCTATCCCATTCATCAAAACCAAACGCTTTACTGCCTCACGGCAGAAGCAGGCAGGGTGGTGGTATCTACCCAAGCAGGCTGATAACACGCCCGATTATCACTAATTATGCAAATTATTATTTTTGCGAGTTTATTATTTACTGGTGGTAGGACTTCTTGTGAGTCCGCACGGGTAGGTACCACCACCCTGCCTATTTCTGCCGTGAAGCAGTAATGCGTTTTGGTTTGAACGGTGGGGCAGTCGTTGTAACTATACTGAGACCTTAGACCTTATATCTCAAGGTGGGTGGCGCATTTACGTTGTAGATGTCTATGGGCTCCAGTAACCACTTAACACCAGGTGGGCTATGAGCTCGTCCAACCATCAAAGCAATAAAAAAAAAAAAGTGTGTGTGTCCGCTCCGACGCACGACTGGAGTTTACTGGATATAAAAAATTAAACGAAACAATACGAGAAATAGTTCTATATTACGACAACACGATACACTACAGATTATTAACAAATTAACGAGACACAAAACAAACGACTAACAAATATATGAAAATACAATAATGAGAGAAACGCGCGATCAGTACGAGGCTTTGTGGCGGACTGCCGGCGCAGCAGCCCGGCGTCACCTGCGATAACGCATTTCGTGTGACATGCGCAATCAGGCGCATAACGCATTTCGTGTGACATGCTAGTACGATTTTGGTCCCCATAATTTTCATACCCCGGGCCTATATATGTAAATCGATTCTAAAGGAGTAAACTCCAATAAAAAAATACACGACGTTATTAGTTCACCGTGGAAGTCAATCGTGAAGTACGTATTTCATTACAAAAATTTAGTTATTACCTGTCTGCGGGATTCGAACACCGGCTCAATCGCGTTACATGCTCTGTAAAAACTACATTACAGCATCCTTTTTATTTACGGACATATCTTAGTAGCTATTTCAGACTGAGGGTATGAATGAGTATGGTTAGATTGCCCTTTTATTAAAGTGTAAGCACAGCCCACAGAGTTTCTCGCCAGATCTTCTCAGTGGGTCGCGATTCCAATCCAGTGGTAGATTCTGCGAAACACTATTCTTGCTAGGCAAACTCTAGTATTAGCAAATTCTCTCAGGTCGAGCCCGTGAGCTCAACTTACCGTCCGGGCGTAGCTGGAATAACCCCTTAGGCTACCAGTGAATATTTTATAGCGAATAGAGATTTTTATTAAAAAATAAATAAACTTCAATTATCTCTATTGTAATGGTTATTCGATGTCATTTAGTCCAGATTCCCTTTCGATATATTAAGTCGCAGTTAAGTCGCATGAAATGTGAGGATCGTGAATGTACCTCCGAATAAATCGTTCGTAGGTCTTGATTGCGATCTCCAGTCCCTCCCGCTCCGGTACGAGCGACCGGCTCCTCCATCGTTCATCAGAGTCGCCAAGCGGCGTACCACAGCCAACAAGAAGGAGAGGAGACGCACCGAAAACATTAATACAGCGTTCTCGGATCTGCGTGATTGTATACCTAATGTGCCGCCAGACACGAAACTTTCAAAGGTGAGTCACATCACCTCTCAATTCAAACACAGAAAAGGTAAACTGAACTGACATGCTCTTGTGTCTTACAACATTCAGAAGTGTTCTGTCTCGTTCTCTCGCTAGTTAAACGTATAAGTACCTATTCTTAACAGATTATTAAAAAAGAAGGGTATAGATTTCGACTGTACATATTTTCAAATTTTAAATGTCACCTGAGTAATTTTTCAAGATGTACCGAATTTAATGATTGGAATTTTTTATTATTTACATTCGAAAACTGATCGCTTCTCGCGTATTCCTAATTGAATACATAGTATCAAGATTCTACCAGTGATTTTTTGGTTATTCTTAATAATGCACGTTAAATTGACTTCGAGACTATATTGATGATATACTAATTGTTTTTCGTTAGAGTCAGTTTTTTTAGAATTTTGAATTATTTTAAATGGTTTTCGAGCAAGGCTTCAATCAGAACGATGCCCTAGGTAATTTTATCCCCAAAAAAACAGACCATCTGTTTGCTGGTGATGACTAAGAATAGTACCAGCACATTTGTTCTGGCGGGTGTCGTCGTCGGCGGCAGGGACTACCACCATTGACTGGTGGTAGACCAGATTGCGAACCATAATTCTGCCTATTTCTGTTGCAAAGCAGTCAGTCAGTCCAGCTCGAAGAGTAAGACAGTAGTTATTTAACACGGTAGAGAGTGAGGCGACTTTTAGACTTACAATGACATTGTACAATACATTTTAATGTACAATAAGATTGAAAGGCGCTTTGAATTCAAACGATCAATTTTATTGCACAATAATACGAATTGCACAGTGTTTTCGTGTTATGGTTATGGGCGTACTCCCTGTCAAGACGAACTACGGACTGAAAGACAGCGCAATATTGACCCTAAACGATGCAATGTAAAAATATGGTGCAAAAAATTAAACTGGCTCAAATTTTCGTTCAATCATTGTGCAATCTTCAACATTAAATCTAATCAATAATATTGCTCAATTCGCAATATTGCGCAATATAATTGATCGTGTAGTCCAGGGGTCACCAAATGGCGGACCGCGGACCCATTTGTGCGGATCGCGAGGACACAGTAACTTGCACTACAGAGTACAGAAGTTTCCCGTGAAGAAGTTCTGGATAAAAAATTGTGTGTGAAACTCCTTACTTTGCTTGGATCAACGTGTATTTGTGAAGTAGCATTAGCGTAAATGAACTTCACTGAGAATAAATTTTGATCTCGACTTACTGATGAACATCCAGGGCTTAATGTCAATAGCTTACACCAAATTTTCCTCCAAATATCACAGGCAGATAGCCCGCAACAAAAAAAAACACATTTTATCATTGGTATGTTCAAAAATACCTTTGTTATTCCGGTAATTACATATGTTTGTAATTGTAATGGTAATTACATATCTTTACACTTTACACTCACTATATAAGTATATTGGAGAGACTTTCCACATCACCAGCGGCTTCTGCCGTCAGACCCAGTTCACCTATTGTTAACTTCGAACTCATTGTGATCTAAATGTATCAGATGGTGCGCAAGAGATCTCAAACTATCAACATAGCCTTCTCGAATCTTAGGCAGCACATTCCCCATGTACTGCCCGACACTAAAATGACTAAGGTTAGTCGCGTCCCGGAAACATAACGACCTCTGAACTGTGAATTCGGCCTATTTATATATTTCTACGAGCTAGGATCCGACAGACGTTGTCCTGTGAATGCATACACAAAAATTCATTCGAGTCATTACTGGTAGTAGGACCTCTTGTGGGTCCACGCGGGTAGGTACCACCACCCTGCCTATTTCTGCCGTGAAGCAGTAATGCGTTTCGGTTTGAAGGGTGGGGCAGCCGTTGTAACTATACTTGAGACATTAGAACGTATATCTCAAAGTGGGTGGCGCATTTAGGTTGTAGATGTCTATGGGCTCCAGTAACCATTTAATACCAGGTGAGCTCTAAGCAATAAAAAAAGTCGATCCAGCCGTTTAGTTGCAGTATAGATAAATAACCTAGATACTGACAACAGCGCCATCTGCTGCGCTGATTTGTGAAGCTAAACCATCCAGGGCACCACCCAAAACGCATACAAAAAAATGCATTCAAATCATTCCAGCCGTTTAGGAGGATTTCAGTGACAAACACACGCACAGAAGAAATCTATATATATTTATATAAAGATAAAGAAGATATTTATCGCGTTTTTTCGTCCCAAACCCTTCCAACTTATGATTAAAATTGAGAATATAATGACATATTTACGTCTGATATGGCTTTTATATCGAAGTAAGCGGTTTTGACGTGATAACAACGTCGTATAAATCGATGAACACCGGCTGCACGCGCGATAAAGTGTCACGTTCTGCCTGAGCCTAGGCTTGCGAGCGAGAGCGCGGAACAAGCGATAGAGAGGCACGATCGGGCCACGGCTTGTGACACAGTTATCTCTCTTCTCGCGTGACGTTAGAGCTAACAATTCGAATAGTTCTGCTACTGACATTATCACGTAAAAGTATCGTCCGTAAACCGACTTACTGACAAGTAATATTTTTTTAAGCATATTAATATATAAATTATCTTATTTTCGCGCCCAACCGCAATTCTATAGTTCAAAGGTCGCTTATCGTTTACCGGGGCTCTTGTATGCTTCAAGATGACTAACAGACCATTCATTTTCCTCTTCGTTATCAGATCAAGACCTTGCGGCTGGCAACGTCCTACATCTCATACTTACTGAAAGTATTAGAGAGTGATGGAGAGCCCGCGGGCGGCTTCAGAGCTGACCTCCATCACACGCCGCCCAGGAGACGGAACGCTGACGGGAACCAGGTATTCATAGCTAACACCAGTATCTTTATACAGGGTGTCCCAGAAAGAATGCATAATCCCGAAACACCTCATAGTAGAGCTATTGGAGACACAAAATAAAAAATAAATAAAAATCTTAGGTAGTACCCAGATTAAAAATAAAGAAAATATAGCTTTCATGATCAAAATTTAAGTTCAGACTAACTTTTATAAAAAAATACACTAGCTACTCATACGACTTCCAGCATATTCCTTAGTAGTCCATGTAGAATATTATAACACCAAAAAGCCTATGGATTTCATTTATTTCTAGCTGTTGTATTATATTATATATATGTTGTACATTATATACTCTATGTTTATTGTCAAACTTTTGTTACTGTTTAAAGTCTGTGGTCCAATTGAGAATAGATTAATATGTATTGTTTGTCTTTAATATTATTTGTCTATAGCGTAGTCCTGGCGAAATCTGTGATTATAGAAGTATAATAGTGTTTGATAATAGAATCATAATAATGTTCAAACTTATAATTTCAATTAATTATAGTCGAATTTCGACTACTGGGGGGGGGGGGGACCATTCGTTTTTATGAACGTTTTTGATGGCTGCCATGACGAAAATCCAATTTCACAACTAAACTCGTTATAATATAATAAAAACGTATTGCCCTTGTCTGATTCGAATAATGTTATCATCGCATTATCTAAATCACACATCATAGATTAGAGATAGGCACGCGGTCAGTTTATGGATTTATAATTGCTGTTATGGGGTGGATGAGGTCGAGGGGCTTTAGGGTTAAGTGACACTAGGGCTCATGGGAGTCATAACGGAAATATAGTAGGCTTATAGAAGGATGGGATCTACCAGTGCGGACCCTACAATGCGGCCTACCATAAGTAAATGCCGATTGACGATGGCAGTTCGCTGGCACAACATTAAGCATGCTGCTGCCCATTCACCGCAGCTTTTATTAGTCGCATTACGACCCCTACTAGAAAAAAATGGCGATGATACTATTTTAGAACATCAGAATTGATTGTAGTCTCTGATAACTCAAGATTCGAATTCATTTCATTACATTACTAGGCGAAGTAATAAACGCGTTTTAAATAAAAACTAGTGGTCCCGCAGTAGTCGAAATTCGACTATAATTAATTGAAATTATAAGTTTGAACATTATTATGATTATATTGTCAAAGATATACTTCTATAATCACAGATTTCGCCAAGACTACACTAGACAAATAATATTAAAGATAAACAATATTAACCTATTTTCAATTTGACCACAGTTTTTGACAATTTAAAGTCTGACAATAAAAAAAGAGTATATATACATATGTGTGTGTGTCAAATACATGGCAGTGTGTGTAATGTTTTGTTTATTGATTTAATGTCACCTTTTATGCATTATTTTTAAAAAATATTAGCATTGTGCACTCCTTCTCTATATTCTCTATAAGTGTGGGAAATTTCATACTCCTCTGTCCGCGCAATTTTCGTAAAAAGGGATACCAAGTTTTTGCTTCACGTATTAATATATAGATTCTAATTCCGTTCAGGTTACAAAAGAAATAATCTATTTAGAAAACCATTCTGAGCCACTTTCATCCGCTCATTATATCTAAAGCTCAAAGGCTTATTGGGTTTAAAAGACATTTTTGCAACTTTACATCGAAGTCATTTAAGCTTTTAAGCATTTAAATTTTTACTGGTGGTAGGCCTCTTGTGAGTTCGCACGGGTAGGTACCACCGCCCCGCCCATTTCTGCCGTGAAGCAGTAATGCGTTTCGGTTTGAAGGGTGGGGCCGCCGTTGTAACTATACTGAGAACTTAGAACTCATATCTCAAGATGGGTGGCGGAATTTACGTTGTAGATGTCTATGGACTCCAGTAACCACTTAAAGCCAGGTGGACTGTGAGCTCGTCCATCTAACAAAGCAAAAGAAAAATTAAAATAAAAAAAAACTTCTTCAGCTATTTCAATGAACTGAACTTAATTGAAGTTCAATTAAAAACATCGAACTGTTGATGCTGATACCAAACAAAACGCACGTTTCATTAAAAAAATAAATGTCGCGTATTAATCGGAACGCCCCCTTTTCAATACATCTGATTACAGTAAACTCATCTAACAACGTCTACGTCGTGAATTCACAGCAAAAAAAAAACCATTTGAACCGTTCTTGTAACTCCAAACATTACCCAGACGGTAGTTGGGAGTGGCGCCTCCACACAAGTGCCTTATCTGAACACATGCATTGATAACAGCTTTCTCTTGAGAACATGTCTCGAGTGGGTATGATTGTTCAATACAAAATGCGTTCCGTCTTAAAAGCTGCGACCCTGATAGCGTCTAATTCGGTTTCCAGTTGGAGAACGTATGAAATCACCGTTCGGAAGAACGCAGTTTTTTAAGGATTGAAGGGCCAAAATTGTGTTAATTTTTGCCACCATACAAGCCCGTGTTTCGTTTAAATCATATATATCGTTTACAGCCTAAATAACTATTGTAACTTCACGCGGATACCTGAGAGAATTACCTGAGAACTAGCCCTAGCAAGAGGAGCGCTTCGCCAAACCTATCGCCGGATCGGAATCACGACCGACTGAGAAGTCTGTTATGTCATGAACTTATAATATGGATTATAATATGATATATTGTTATTTAGAAACAAAACTTTAGTCACAGCAACGTGTGGTCTGCTAGTATATCTATACTAATATTATAAAGTTGGAAGTCGTCGTGGCCTTAAGGATAAGACGTCCGGTGCATTCGTTGTTGCGATGCACCGGTGTTCGAATCCCGCGGGCGGGTACCAATTTTTCGAATGAAATACGTACTTAACAAATGTTCACGATTGACTTCCACGGTGAAGGAATAACATCGTGTAATAAAAATCAAACCCGCAAAATTATAATTTGCGTAACCACTGGTGGTAGGACCTATTGTGAGTCCGCACGGGTAGGTACCACCGCCCTGCCTATTTCTGCCGTGAAGCAGTAATGCGTTTCGGTTTGAAGGGTGGGGTAGCCGTTGTAACTATACTGAGACCTTAGAACTTATATCTCAAGGTGGGTGGCGCATTTACGTTGTAGATGTCTATGGGCTCCAGTAACCACTTAACACCAGGTGGGCTGTGAGCTCGTCCACACATCTAAGCAATAAAAAAAAAAAAAAAAAAAAGCTGAAGAGTTTGTTTGTTTGATCGCGCTAATCTCAGGAACACTGGTCCGATTTGAAAATGAATGAAAATGAATGAAAATGATTGAAATGAATTTGAAATTTTCAGTGTTAGATAGCACATTTATCGAGGAAGGCTATATAGCATCGCGCTAAGACCAATGCAAGCGGAGTACCAATAAAGAGTGTTTCAAAATCGGGGTTTTAATCCCTTTTGAGAGCTTCCACTGCGTGCGCTGCGGAAAACGGTTAAAGTTTCGCTAAAGTAATGTGTGAGAGAATTGTTCCCTTTTAAAAGATCTAAAAAAAAAGTCCGTGGCAGCATATGTCTATATATTAAGGTTGGCTCACTATAACGTTTTTTATGTTAAACAAATTTGTTCTAAAATAAAGCATTATTTGTGAAGGTGTTTTTACAAAGATGATATTAATCCCTATCCAAAGAAATACGTTATTCATTACAACATTGAAACACCCAAATCACTTCAAGATAGGCTTTGACAATTATAGATTTTTCTGGATTTCTCCAAGATCTCATCATCAAATCTTGATGTAAGCAGGAACATTCGGGAAGTCTACCCTTTCGAACAAAAAAAAAAAAGAATTATCAGAATCGGTTCAAGCAGTCTCGAGAAATCGGTGATCATACATAGATAAAAAGTTATGGTTGATATTGATAACTTCCTCTTTTGAAGTCGGTTAAAAAGCGTGATTTTGGTACCTTAAATAACTCCTTAACATTCTATTATTCAAAAATATTTTCACTTTCTACTTAAATGAAGAGGCGGGTAAGATTTAGCGTTATGCCAAAGTAACTATTCCACGCGGACGAAGTCGCGGGCAAAAGCTAGTTTATAAATATAATATATTAATACTAGCTGACCCGGCAAACATTGTTTTGCCATATATAAGATTTGTAGGGAATTTCTAGTGTAGAAAAAAAAACTAACTTATTGTAAGTGTGTAAGGATGTGGTAAATTAGTGAAAGAGGTATGTAGTTCTGTGAACGATGAGGGAATATGTAATAAAAATAACAAAACCTCATTCAACCACATAATAATACATCATTATAAAAAAAAAATATGTCCAAATAAAAAAAAATATGTTAGGGGTGGACACCCTAATCACTTAGGGGTATGAAAAATAGATAGTAGCCGATTCTCAGGCTTACTGAATATGCATAAAAATTTTCATGAGAATCGGTCAAGCGGTTTCGGAGGAGTATGGGAACGAACATTGTGACACGAGAATTTTATATATTAGATGAACAATATAGTGATCATTTTACTATTTTACATATAAAAAAAGAATAGAGAAATCAGATAAATTATCTATGATTAATCTAAATTAAATGTTAGTTAGGTTTAGTGTTTAAACGTGTATTTGTAGCTATTATTTGAAGTCGTCGTGGCCTAAAGGATAAGACGTCCGGTGCATTGGTGTCTAGCGATGTACCGGTGTTCGAATCCCGCAGGCGGGTACCAATTTTTCTAATGAAATACGTACTTAACAAAATGTTCACGATTTACTTCCACGGTGAAGGAATAACATCGTGTATTAAAAATCAAATCCGCTAAATTATAATTTGCGTAATTACTGGTGAAGCAGTAATGCGTTTCGGTTTGAAGGGTGGGGCAGCCGGTTGTATCTATACTGAGACCTTAACATGCCTCATCTCTCTACGCATCACATGTCCATATCACGCTAAAATTTTCATCGTTATTTCAAATGTTTGAAATTTAAATGGCTCTCCTCTAAACCTATGTTAAATCGCAATATTAACCATAGCCTTTCACCCTTTGATGCGATCGCGTATCATATTTTTATTTGGGCTAGTGCCAACGTTATTGAATTTTCTAATCAATTTACTGTTTCGCAGTAATGTTGAAATAATTTAATCACAGTTTATCATCGGTATCCGGGGCGAGTGTAAAGCAGGGGCCATGTGGCGTATCGTAATTATATTGAGAGCTTCGCCCGAGGCACAAGCGGCAGCGGCAGCGAGAAGCGGCAGCGATTTTCGCCTTTCCCACTACGCTTCAGCTCTCGGCGAGCTTAGGCCGCGCTGTGTGCTTAGTGCTAGTTTTTTAACGTTCTCGATAGCGTAAAAGTTAACAAAAATTTGTATGGAGTTGGAAAGATTGCCTACGTTTACCACTAGGGGCGTTGTTCCAACTGCATACAAATTTGTGTTAATTTTTACGCTATCGAGAACGTTAAAAGACTCGCACTAAGCACATTGACTTATTTATCAACGGATTGAAATTGAAACGTTCTCATCTTTAGAACGTTTATGAGCAACATTGACAGTGATATAAACCAGCCCGACTGTGTATTCCTGTCGTAATTTATCTTTCATCCAGGAAAATTATTGCCACACTAATATATATCTATATATGGTGAGTGGCTACCGTCGACCTAGAACTTCAGCAACGCCTGGGGCAGAGCCAAGCCGCTGCCTATCGTTAAATTTTCTGTCTTTTTGATGACAAGTTACTTAATTAATTGAGTTTTTCAAATATCTGTATTTTCGATGATAACACAGCACGGCACCATAGCGCTGGTGTGATGATGAGCCGGGAACGTATCGGAATTGTTGCCAGAAACCTCGTCACGATCGGACCTAACAAGTGCTGTTTACAAAACGCGCGTTCTAATTTAAAAATCTTATTATTATTGCCCGCTGTCTCTTTTGACTTGGGCCGAACTCTAACACAAAACAGACACGTAGAAACCGACAATAATAACGAAACACCGAATAAAAATTACCTTTTTATTGATATTAACACAGTTTATTTTCACTTTTATGACCTTGTTCTTAAGAATCTCGACTCGCGCGACTTGAAGCTTGCATAGCGGCGGATTCGCTTATGCCATATTTTTTTGATCTACCTATTCGCTGGTAGCTACGAGCGGAGTGCAGTTTTCTAACACTAGTCCTAGCAAGAGCAGTGCTTCGCAGAATCTACTACCGCATCGGAATCGCAATCCACTGAGAAGATCCGCCGAGAAACTCAGCTTACTAATGTGGAAACGTTGTTATATATAATGGGTACCCCAGTATTATTGACGAACAGATTTTGCATATTAATATTGCTGTCTTGCTGTTCAGACTGCTCTCAATGGAATAGAAATCAATTGTGTTACACATTATGATTGATGATTCCCATCTAGGAAGTCTACAAGTCTACATGTCCTGGATGGAGCATCACAGTCATCGCTGACATTTGCAACTGTGATATTGGGACAATTTACGCTGACGTTCCTCTAGATTCGCTGCTATTGTCCATGCTTTTTATCCTGTATATCAATGATATGCTATCTATTATTATTATCTTTTCCTACTTTTTATGTATTTATTG
The DNA here is from genome assembly GCF_003987935.1 of Bombyx mandarina. The sequence goes on along the minus strand of NW_021011509.1, from coordinate 1,148,714 downwards.
CTTAGATGGGTGGACGAGCTCACAGCCCAACTGGTGTTAGGTGGTTACCGGAGCCCATAGACATCTACAACGCTAATGCTGCCACCCACCTTGAGATATAAGTTCTAAGGTCTCAGTATAGTTACAACGGCCGCCCCACCCTTCAAACCGAAACGCATTACTGCTTCACGGCAGAGATAGGCCGGGTGGTGTTACCTACCCGTGCGGATTCACAAGAGGTCCTTACCACCAGTAATTACGCAAATTATAATTTTGCGGGTTTGACTTTTATTACACGATGTTATTCCTTCACCGTGGAAGGCAATCGTGAAAATTTGTTAAGTACGTATTTCATTAGAAAAATTTGTACCCGCCTGCGGGACTCGAACACCGGTGCATCGCTAGATACGAATGCATCGGACGTCTTCCCCTTTAGGCTACGACGATTACTACTACCATTACTATTACTACCTATTCTAGTAACCTCCAGGGGTTATACTAGATTCACAGAACGAGTAGGTAAGCTCGCGGGGCTCTAATCTGACGACCTTGCTAACACTAACCCAACCAAGAGTAATGCTTCGCAGAATCTACCACCGAATCGGAAACGCGACCCACTGAGAAGATCCGGCGAGAAACTCAGTAGGCTGTGTCTGTGGGTTAATTTACTCGTCGAGCCCTTCGTCGCAAGCGACGTGTTCGGCAAGGACGATGACCGGTGCTTGAGGTACCTAAAAGCACCGTTAGTGTATCGGAAGGATCCGTAATGACTGTTATCTATAGATGGCATGCATTGCTATGCGGATGACAGCACGGGGGATGCGCGATATATCTGCCATCAGAGTCTTTTGGAGCTTGGCGCAGGAGAGACGACCCAAGTGGTGTTGCGGCGGGCCTCCGAATGCGTTATGAACATACTTAAACTTTAGACAGAGACAAGTTAGCATGCTTAACCCTCTTAATGCTAAACTTATTTTCACAAGTTTTGCAAAGATAGCAAAAGAATTTTTGAAAATAATTATTAAGATTCTGTCCATACTTAATTTTTATATTTATTTTCCTCAAATGTAAATGTACTATCGTAAAACTTTCTGTTTTGTGTATGGGTCATATCAAACTACTCAAATGAAATATATATTTTTATTATAACTGTATTTATTTAACTTTAAAAAAATCGCGATAGTCGATTTTCGATGCTTCGCACTTTGTACGCATTAATAGATAGTCGATCGATCGACGGTTCGCGCTCTAAGGGTCAAAGTTATCAAGGACCGATGACAATTCAATGTTTTGAACAGTTTTTTAAGATGTTATCAAAATGATAATCCTACTACTCACATCTGTTGTTTTTTCACCCACTTTGTCGTATTTAAATAATAACTTGGATAGTTTTATAGAATTTATTAAACACTAGCTTTTGCCCGCGACTTCGTCCGCGTGGAATAGTTACTTTGGCATAACGCAAAATTTTACCCGCGACTTCACTTACAGCACTCAGGATTGGAACTTCATTACTGAACCGGTAGATGGCGTTGAAGAAGCTAGATTTTGAGTTCTTTTTACAAAAAATTTTTTAATTTTTCGGAAAAAACGTTTTTTTTTCTTATTAAAAAGTATCCTATGTTACTTCTAATACCTCCAAGAATATGTGTACAAAGTTTCATGATGATCGGTTGAGTAGTTTTCGCGTGAAAGCGTAACAAACAAACTTACATTCACATTTATATATTAGTAGGGATTACTTTATTAGACACAAACAATCTGTAGAAATTTTGCAGCAGTAATGGAGGGAAAAATGCAATGACACAGATCTGTCATCTGTCAATAAAATATTTTTAACTATTGACACCATGCACCCCACGCTTTTTTTTACAATAAATTTTTATTCAATTTTTTAATTGGACTTTCTACAAAAGGGTGTTTTTTAGTTTTTTTTGGAACGAAGTTCCTTATGGGACGACGCGGATTTAGTTTGTTATCAACAGATATCGCTCCACGATAAATTCAACAATTCGTGAATCGCGGCGACGAGGTGTCACACAGCTGATAGACGTTCTCGTATTTCTCTTGCTAAATCATACTTACCTGGCGTAGGGTATACCGTGATCATACAGGCGGTTCCCTCAGGGCGAGGCTGCTCCATTGCACTGCGAAGTGGTTGACCCTTGCGAAATCATAATAAAAATGTATAGGTACCCGAATAACTATTTTCTTTATACCTCGAATAGAACTTAAAATTAATATATTTATAATAAGGAACTTCGTTCCTATCCGGTGTCCCACGACACCACACATCTTTTTTTAATTGTTATATATTCTAATGACTTATTTAGATCATAATCACGAATTGCTTCCAAGGGGTTAGAATGAATGAGATCGTTGAACAAAAATCAAACCTGCATTAATTATTCGCGTAATTACCGGAGCGCGGGTGTGAGAGCGTCCGGGTAAGAATCACTCTGCGTGTTTCTTCCGCAATGTATTCAATTTAGGGAGAGCGATAGTCGGCCACGATTGAGATTTGTATATCTTACCGACTCTTATCTTATATCTTATTTTATCTTAGTGGGTCGTACAAGTCATTATATTGCCAACCCAATAATATTCATATTATAGACGATCAAATTGAGGTCCAAGTTTGTTCCTTTCTCGTGGAAATCAAACCTATCGAGTTTCTCGCTGGATCTTCTCAATGGGTCGCTATTCCAATCCGGTGTTAGATTCAGCGAAGCACTACTCTTCTTAAGATCAGTGTTAGCAAGTCCTCTCAGGTTGAACCCTGTGCGATCGCCAACTTGTCATAATGAGGCCAGAATAGATCAGAAAAGTCCACTGACTGCATCATTCAATTCGCCCACCGAACCTGATGAAGGCTTCCAGGCCACCTGACTGTCCGTCCTAAAACAATCAAACAAATTCATTCGTGAACACTTTAAATACGGCCCGAAACATAAGCTCGATAAAATTTAGTTTCTGATCTCGAATAATAGATGGCGCTGTTCTCTCCCCTCACTTCGACGACTTGACAGAATCCATTCCCTTTTTTTTCACGCTTACACCACTTTTTTTCCGTCCGCAATGTCTGGAGTCCCGAAAAAAATGAATGTCTCTTTGTTTCTACGCTTCGGATGGTTTCCGAGACGCTAATATCGGTGTTTCGTTACAGCTCAGGGAGTGCCGTGCGCTAGCGTTTTAATAGTGAACCAATTTTAAATGTTGCTACGTCAAGGAAAATCAACTTGTTATAGATCAGATAAGATATACTTTTTTGCTTTACAGATAATGTGACATGAGTTTCAACGAGCGATTGAGGCAACGGCACGATGAGGCAACAAGCGCTATGTGTGTGTGCTGTGCAAATTTAATACAAAATTTCGACTAAAAACAAAATCGAATTGTACAAAATAAAATGAGTATATCGTCAATGTAAACAAAGTGAATTAAACACGCATTATTAAGGATTACATAAAAATCAATGGTCGGATCTAGATACAATTCAAATGAGAACACACGAGAAGTGTTTATTAGATTTCAAATAAATAAATAAATAATAAATCACCAAAATCGGTTCGCTTAAAAAACACTCCTGAGGTATAACAGTTGAATTATAAGCCTCCTCTTTGGTATGAAGTCTGTTAAAAATCATACAATCTATGGTAAAAAATGAAATGATGATGGGTCGCGCTGTGATCCCACCACCACCCGGCCACCACATGCCGCGATACAGCCTCGTTACAGTTTGAAGACTTGGACTGCCTTTATGCAAATAATTCAATTTGTGGCTTTGTGTCCCTCTTAATGTCATATCGGCCGCGAGTTTTTTTATTTTTTATTGCTTAGATGAGTGGACGAGCTCACAGCCCACCTGGTGTTAAGTGGTAAGGAGCCCATAGACATCTACAACGTAAATGCGCCACGCACCTTGAGATATAAGTTCTAAGGTCTCAGTGCAGTTACAACGGCTGCCCCACCCTTCAAACCGAAACGCATTACTGCTTCACGGCTGAAATAGGCAGGGAGGTGGTACCTACCCGTGCGGACTCACAAGAGGTCCTACCAGAGGTCCTACCTAGTTTAATTTACTCACCAATTTTTGGGGGCATAGTTTGCAGAAAGCCCTCAGCGGTGGGCGAATCATGCGTCTGCCTACAACGGTATTAAAATAAATCCACAAAACCCACTGAGTCAACCAACATTAGATGTTGACAGTAAATGGATGGGTGACCGCCCTATAAACACCTTCACCGATCTCACAGTGAACGTTTGGCTCATATTAGACGGGAGGGTGACGTCACACTTAAAAAATAAAACATTTAAGTATTTATCGTCTCTCTGCCCTCCGTCCTCGCCCTCCCCCCTGACCCCGGCCACGTGCCGCGCTGTTTGTAATTACGTTTTTAACGGCTTCCCTTGTTTACCTGATCTCGTACAAAAATAATTCGGCAAGGCGCGCACGGACGTGAAGTATACCGGGCACGTGGGAGCGGAGTCCTGCAGCGCGAGGCCAAGTTTCCGGTCATTAAAATTCATTCTATATCTCATCTTCGCCACGCATCTAGAAGTGAACACGCACCGTTTTATTTTTAGCGTAATAATAATTACTAGAGGTCCCACCGCGCTGTAGTCGAAATTCGACTATCATTAATTGAAATTATAAGTTTGGACATTATCATGGTTCTATTGTCAATACTTCTATAATCACAGATGTCTCCAAGGCTACACTATAAACAAATAATATTAATCTATTCTCTACAATAACAAAACTTTGAGAAATTTTTGGCGGGAGCGCGAGGAGTGAAGTTGTGTGATTCGTTTTATTTTGTCTATTTCGTGCTTCTTCAGGTTTAAATGTGTTATAACGGTGGTTTATTAACTGTTTAATATCTGTGAAAGTGCATAAATGTGGGAAAAGGCAACAAAGCCGCTGGACGTAACTTCTCGGGATTCTCCAAAAAGTCCACTGAAAAAATCTCAGTAAATGAGATTATAGTTTACTGAGATTATATTTCATCCCATATCATCTCATTTCATTTAATTTCATCCCAGTTGATTAATGTCTCAAATTAATCATCTTCATTTCATTTCATTTCATTTCTTTTCATTTCACTCCATTTTATCATTTATTTTTCTTTATTGATTTAATAAATTTTTTATGCATAATTTAAAAACAGAAATTACATTCTGCACTCCTTCTCTATATTCTCTATAAGTGTGAGAAATTTCATGTTCCTCCTTCCGCGCAATTTTCGTAAAAAGGGGTACAAAGTTTCTGCTTCACGTATTAATATACAGATAAGCCTTTATTGCTGCTTTTCTTACTAATTATTCACTTAATAAATTACTTAATAATAACTTAAATTTAAATCCAACTTATAATTAAGTATTCCGTTTGGCGTTCGGTGTGGTTTTCAAAACAGCTTGTCTCTCGAGAAAGGCCTCCTCTAATTTTTAACGTAATAGCGTCTTATAAATCGATGAGCACCGGCTGCACGCACGAAGGAGTGTCACGTTCCGCCCGAGCCTGAGCGTGCGAGCGAGAGCGCGAAACAAGCGATAGAGAGGCACGACCCGCCCAAGCGTTGGCTTGTGACACATTTATCTCTCTTCTCGCCTGACGTCAGAGCTGGCAGTTCGAATAGTTTTGCTATTGAGCTTACACGTAAAACTATCGTCCATAAACCGACTTTACAGACAACCGATGTCTTCTAATAAGCTCTGAATTCAACTGTATCTTCCTTTATCTCAGAGCTTTTGTCTAAGTGAATCGGTTTTGCTGATCTTTTTGCTTGGGCTTCCCGTGACAAGAAATGCGAAACAATTCTTATATTTGCGGCTAAAGATTTAGTTATGCCCGGATCTAATCGATACATCGGTACATACACATTGATAAAAATGATTCCAATATGTACACATCCAACCAAATATTCTTGTAAGCGTGTCGTAATAAAAAAGTAAAATTGACGTTATTTAGTATGTTTTTATTAAGCTATTGCGTAGATTTTATCGCGAGCCTTGAGCGCGGCTTGAGAGCGGAATCGTGAAATTCCGTAACGAAAAAAACCTTCCACCCCTCACTACGCCTACTCTGTAGCTCGCGTTCAACACATTCACACGTTGCGCTTGTGTAGTGTTTAAAGTAAGAAGTCTAAACACCGATTTATATACTATCAAAATATGTGATATAATTTCATGGGTGACCCAACGATAGCGCGATTCAGTTTTTGCGTCAAGCGCCATCTATCGGCGACAAACGGAATTGTAAAATAGAAAATTATCTAAATATATCACATTACAATGCGTTGGGCGTGCCATTTTCTATCGCTTAGTCGAAGAATTTTATATCTACTCCTACTACTCATTCAGTGATTGGAGTGGCATTAAAAATAAACTAGCTAAACCGTTGATTCTGGGCGAATGAGAGTTAGAACTAGCATCCAAAGGCGTGTCTCTATCCCATTCAGCGCCCTCTAGTGAGTGCGCGGTCAAAATGGAATACTCACAATGTAGCAGATTCATTGGAAGTTAGCCCACTGAGTTTCTCGTCGAATCTTATTTTATTGTTGTTTTAATATTAAATTATTATTGTCGATTTATAATTGCATAAGTTGTTAAAAAATGCTATGCAATAGTTTTACCGCGGCAGTCTCCGAGTGCCACACGTCTTTTTTTTTGTTACTTTTTTATATTTTATTTTTATTGCACAGATGGGTGGACGAGCTCACAGCCTACCTAGTGTTATGTAAGTGTTTACCGGACCCCATAGAGATCTATAACGTAAATGCCCACCTTGAGACAAGAGCTCTAAGGTCTCAGTATAGTTACAACGGCTGCCCCACCCTTCAAACCGAAACGCATTACTGCTTCACGGCAGAAATAGGCAGAATGGTTATACCTACCCGTGCGAACTCACAAGGGGTCCTACCACCAGTATAAGAGTCACTTAGGAGCGTATCCCCTATAATCCCGTTAAAGTAAGTTAACATTCCGCATTCACATGTTCCTGTATTCACGGCATATTTACAGAACATATACCCCGCGAACAAAGAGCTTTTACTGTAATTATTATAACAGTACTTTTTTTCTACCTGTTCTAGTAACCTCGAGGGGTTATACTAGATTCACCGAACTAGTAGGTGAGCTCACGGGGCTCAAACCGGGTGTGTTGCTAACCCTGGCCCTAGCAAGAGTAGTGCTTCGCAGAATCTACCACCGAATCAGAAACGCGACCCACTGAGAAGATCCGGCGAGAAACTTAGTGGGCTTTGTCTATGGGTTAATTTACTCGCCGAGCCCTTCGTCGCAAGCGACGGGTTCGGCGAGGACGGTGACCGGTGCTTGAGGTACCTAAAAGCACCGTTAGTGGATCGAGAAGATCCGGAATGTCGTGTAACAGTACTTAGGTACATTTCACAATACATATATCACAAATAACTTCTATCGCTTCGCTTCAGGTGATTCGTCCTTTGTTTCGCTTCGAATAGAACCAATTATTAACTTATAGTAGACACAACATGTTCTACTTTAAGACATCTTCCAGAACTTTTTTTTTTATTGCTTAGATTCGTGGACGAGCTCACAGCCCACCTGGTGTTAAGTGGTTACTGGAGCCTATGGACATCTACAACGTAAATGCGCCACCCACCTTGAGATATAAGTTCTAAGATCTCAGTATAGTTACATCGGCTGCCCCACCCTTCAAACCGAAACGCATTACTGCTTCACGGCAGAAATAGGCAGGGCGGTGGTACCTACCCGCGTGGACTCACAAGAGGTCCTACCACCAGTAAAAAACAAAACATTTCCGATAGTAATAGTAATTTATAGATGCATTCGCGAAGCAGCTACCCTTGAGCTGTTAGATCTCTTTCGGAGGCGCTCGGGCAGCTGTTAGCAAATCCCACCCATCCTAGCTGAGCCCTTGCTCGCCTATCTGTCCTGGTGAAACTGGAATGGTCACCAGTAATCCTTCCTTCATAAAAAATGTAGTTTTCCGTTCTCGCTATTCGACAACAGATGGCGTTAGTCGTATAATAACTCGTTCTCGCACTTACCAACGAGCCCGGCATGATTGTACAAGTGTTACATAGTTAAACCTCTTGTTGCTTGCAGAGTTCGGCTGACAAACGCGGCAAAGGCAGAACAGGCTGGCCACAGCACGTCTGGGCTCTGGAGCTGAAAACCGAACAGAATATACCCGCATGAGACCTCAATTTGACTGCGTCTGTCAACGCGGCTGCCTGCCGACACTGCGTCGAAGTGTGAAGTTTGTATTGCCGTCCCAGACCTTTTAAGCAAAGACATACACTTGCAGTTGACGGGATGATGGTCCCTATGCCACGTATAATACCAAGATATAATAAATTCATCGCGCGATTTAAGTTTCAATTTTAAATGTTCCGATACGGAATACCATTAAAGTTTATGTGTTTATGTTTAACTTGTACAGCTAATCCTCATAAAACACGTATTTTACAACGCAGTTCCACTATAACACGCAAAAAATAATCCCTAAAACCCTGTCTTTTATCACGGTACTGCTACAGCACGATAATGAGATTTTCTTTCAGGATTATTTAGAAAATTACATTATGTACTCTGAACACACTATATATTATGGGAATAAGCGAAATTTTTATGTGTTTGTTTAAATGTGTAAAATAAGTAAATGCTTTTGGCTTTCGCCGAAAAATTGAAACACTCTTTAGTTATACTTACTTTTATTACTACAATTTCACATAATCTTCGCTTTACTTAAAAATTGCCTTATCCGGTACACTTTCAGTAATCATCCTGGTTCTGCCTTCGAATTATAATCGTTTGTAACTCCGCTCAATCCGTGACAAAATCCGCCATCTTTTTGCGGTCGCCCCGCGTTTTTTGACAGCCGAAGTGCACAGCAGTTAATTGTAGTCATGAAACTAGTGTTTAACTGATGAATTATTCTACATAGCGACCCGCCCTCGCTTCGCTTCGGAAACTGTAATTTATTATTGATTTCTCCACTATTTAATGGATGTTATTATATACATATATAAAACTTTCTCTTCAATCCCTCTATCTACTAAAAAACCGCATCAAAATTCGTTGCGTAGTTTTAAAGATTTAAGCATACATAGGGATATAGGGACAGAGGAAGTGACTTTGTTTTATACTATGTAGTGAAGTACATTTAATAATAATATTTACATAAGTGATGGGCATGAGGATTGGCTCTAAATAAATATATTTCAATCATACTTCGATAGAGTTTGTTATTCATTTTATGCCTGTTTATATTATTGCAATTTAAATAAAATTGTCCTAACAGTTTCATGACTATAGTGTAGAAATGGAATCAGCAACTTATTTAGAATAATGTTTTAGCTCGTTTATTTCGAGAGGGCTGGTGGTTGTGGCGCCGACGACCACCGGTCCGGTGTCCCCTTTCTATTCTTATATAACACGCTTTTTTAACGGGACTTTGTTGTAACGTATCTACCGTGATAAAGGAGAAGTATTTCTGTCCGCGATTACCCTTCAGTAAAATGATAGCTGCATTGAACATCGCACTGGATGCAAACTAGTTGGCAGTAGGCATATGAGCAATAATTTTTGTTATTATTGTTTTAGTTCGAAATTACGCTATGTGATATGTTAAATAAATTTTAGTGTTATCGCGAGAATAAGTAGAGAAATGTATTACAGATCGTATGTTTTATTTTTTATTTATAATATGTGCAAGTGTATATTTGTAAGTCACAAAAATATCTAATTATTAATGTTGCAATAGTTGTTTTTGAAACGAAAAAAGAAAAACTCTTTTGCTTTGTGGGTTTTTTAAGAATTTAATAAGGTGTTTTTAGTTCTATATTGCTTTCTCGGTCTACCGTCAGCAGCTCCTTCGAGCGAGAAAGAAACGACTGCAGTTCCGACAGTACCCCTTCTACGTAAAACGCCCATATTATTAGCGGCTTAATGTGTTTGTCACGTCCAAAACTGGTGACTTTTTAATATTAATACCAAAAAACTATGAAAGACTGATCGCGTCTGTATGTTTTATTTTAATTTAAATTAAAATAACGATTATCGACAGCGGAAAATCGAGTATATTTCGTAATTTTAGATGGCTCCTAATGCAAATAATATTTCGCTTATGAAAATAAGCATGGCGGATCATATCGAGCGGTTTGATTATAGTTTTTGACTGTATTGTTTTAAAGTATAAAATGAAGTAAAGTATAGTGAATAAATATGTTGTATTCTAATGCCGGCCACTCACATGCGCGCAAATATTCGTACATTGTACGAATGTTTGCGCGACAACATCAAATACATCAAAGCGCGCGAACCGCGATCCTTCGCGTAGTCTCCCACACATTCGTGTGACCAGTTGCGCCCAGGATTGCGAAGGCAACGGACTTTTCGCTATTTTCATAGATCGTGACGTCTACTGTTTAACGTATATTCATCAAAAGAAATCCCATAAAAACATCATGGCTATTAATGGTATCTGGGAAAGAATTCAAAACTCTTTTCTCTTCAATGTTTTATTGACGAATTAAAAAGGAGGAGAAATTCGTGAGACATTCGTAAACAAGTGTAGGAGGAAGCGCAAACGGGTTCGCAAATTGAGTACCGAACCCATTTGCACAGCCGCTAAGTTTGCGAATGAATGTTTGACGGCCCTTCACATGCGCGCAAATATTCGTACATTGTACGAATGTTTCGTACAATGTACGAATATTTGCGCCCATGTTTCGTACAATGTACGAATATTTGCGCCCATGTTTCGTACAATGTACGAATATTTGCGCGCATGTGAGTGGTCAGCATTAAAAAACCGACACAGCTTGGAAAACCACGAATGCAGCGAAAACTTTGCATAATTTAACGGCCGTCTGGTGTAGTGGTAAGTGACATGGTCACTACACAAGGGGGTCGCCGGTTCGAATCCCGCCAAGGGAAGATATTTGTATGATAAATATAAATGTCTTTTCCAGGGTTATGGATGTATATTAAATATATGTATGTGTATAATAAAAATCTTACATTTATATCCGTTATCTGGTACCTGTAACACAAGTTCTTTATGAACTTATCACGGGATCAGTTAACTTGACGTGATTGTTAGAAAATATTTATTTATTTATTATTTATTTATTTATAATCATTTGCAAATGTCGTCCTACACTTGCGGGTTTGCGTATTCGTGCGCATGTGAGTGACCGGTGTAAATGCAGTCCACGTCCACTCTTATGGCTTCGGTAAAGGCCATTATATTTTAATAAATTGTTGGTTCAAATCAAAATACATTTTACACGACAGTGTTTTTTGTTTAAGTACATTTACATACCTCAGATCTTTTTTCTTCTTTTAACTTTTTTCCTTATTTTTGTAAGCCACTGCTATTTGTGTGGTAGGTACCATTTAAATTATATCAAGAATCGACCAGTGGTTTTTGAGTTATTTTTGATAATGAATATATAATTATTATTTTTGTTATTTTTTTTATTTTTTAGATCATTCTAAGTATTTCGATTACACATTTACGTCATTATTAAACTTTAATTAAACGAGAAATGTTTTAAACTTTGTCAAATGTTATTTGTAATTAATGTTTTTACCAAAGAGCATGTGCCAAATATAATTTATGAGTATTCCCAATTGTTTTTTTTTCAACCATATTTTTGATTCCTCACTCATCGAGTCCGTATGTATGACGTGAAGCTGACGTGCATTCCAGTTTAAGCTCCGCCAGTACTGGTTGTGGAATATTGAAACATCTTAGTCTCACAACAACTTAGTCTCAAGCTGGACGGCAGCGTTCATGATGACCATGGACTCCAGTCATTAACTGACTGTTTACTGGTGGTCTTGTTTACTGGTGGTAGGACCTCTTGCGAGTCCGTACAGGTAGGTACCACCACACCGCCTATTTCTTATGTGAAGCAGTAATCCGTTTCGTTTTGAAGGGTGGGGCATCCGAAGTAACTATACTGAGACCTTAGAACTCATATCTCAAGGCGGATGGCGGCATTTAGGTACGTTGTAGATGTCTATGGGCTCTAATAACCACGTAACATCAGGTGAGCTTTGAGATCGTCCACCCATCTAAGCAATAAAAAAAAATAAAAGTCATTGAAAATCGCATCGAAATCATATATTGGTCAGGTTAATAGCTCAAAATTAACCTACACGTCATTACCGATCCACTAACGGTGCTTTTATGTACCTCAAATACCGGTCACCGTCCTCGTCGAACCCGTCGCTTGCGACGCAGGGCTCGACGAGTAAATTAGCCCATAGACAAAGCCCACTGAGTTTCTCGCCGGATCTTCTCAGTGGGTCGCGTTTCCGATCTGGTGGTAGATTCTGCGAAGCACTACTCTTGCTAGCAACACCTCCGTTTGAGCCCCGAGAGCTCACCTACACGTCAAGAGAAGCTGAAATAGCCTCTCAAGGCTATCAGCATAGGTAGGGTGGAAAAAAGCTATGCCTCCTGCTATTGAGCAGTGGCCCATAGACCGCCAGACTGCCAACCATATTCAAACATTAAAGATTAAGTTTAAACATAAGAAATGAGGATTATGTAGAAAGGTAACATATAGCCATAATAAACTGGTGGTAGGACGTCTTGTGAGCCCGCGTGGGTAGGTACCGCGACCCTGCCTATTCCTGCCGCGAAGCAGTAATGCGCTTCGGTTTAAAGGCTGGGGCAGCCGTTGTTACTATACTGAGACTTTGGAATTCATGTTTCAAGGTGGGTGGCGGCATTTACGTTGTAGATGTCTATGAGTTCCGGTAATCACTTAACACCAGGTGGGCCGTCAGCTCGTCCACCCATCTAAGCAATAAATTTAAAAAAACATATGAAAAGAATGTGGAACGCTCAGAATACCGAAACCTTATTCTGAGGTGGAACGTAGCGTTAAGATGTGAATAAGAGAAAACGGTAAGAACGGGAAAAGAGAATGACAAACACAATGAAAATGACAGCGAAAAGGAAGATGGCGGAGACGATTGAATGAGCAAGCCGTTAAAAGGATGTCAGTTGATTTTTAATTAAGAATATTTTAGTAAATATCATTAAAACAGTGGATAGTTTTATTGCGCCACGGTTTCAATTCTACATCTATATATACTACGTGAAGTAAAAACTTTGAAACCTTTTTACGAAAATTGCGTGGACGGAGGAGTATGACATTTCCCACACTTATGAGAATATAGAGAAGGAGTGCAGAATGCAATTTTTTTTTTAATTATATATAAAAATACATGAAATCATTAATTAAAAAAAAAAAGTCTGTGCTCAAATTGAGAATAGATTAAATATTGTTTGTCTTTGTTAATATCTCTTGGCGAACTCTGTGATTATAGAAGTAAATAGTCCTTGACAATAGGATCATAATAGTGTACAAAATTATAATTTCAATTAATTATAGTCGAATTTCGACTAGGTACCGAGGGACCACTAATATAAAAATCATCTTACATAGTTAGCTATCTGAATCGTCTTACGGCTTTTGTGTTTTAATTTGCATTTTGTGTGCGGGCGAGGCCGCGGGCGCAGCTACAGATCTACAAAGTCCTACCTGTTCCGGAACCTTCGGTTCTATTTCGATGCACAGGTTGTCTGGAGCCGAATTTAACAACAAGAGGCCATGTGGTCCGCAGCGTGCGCTCCCTACTGACACCATGCAACTACAAAAATCTTGGATAATTTATCGTTATTTTTTAATGTTTATGGTAAGCAGCGGCTTGGCTCTAGCCCTGGCATTGCTGAAGGCCATGAGCGACTGTAACCGTTTACCATCAGGTGGGTCGCACGCACGTCTGTCTGTTAAGGCTATAAAAAAACACGTGTGGCACTCGGGGACTGCCGCGGTAAAGCTATTGGATAGCATTTTTTTATCAACTTATCTATACTAATATTATAAAGAGGAAAGATTTGTTTGTTTGTTTCGAATAGGCTCCGAAACTACTGGACCGATTTGAAAAATTCTTTTTCCATTAGAAGCCGACATTGTCTCTGATGAACATAGGCTACTTTTTTTATTTATTTTTTTGTTTTCCTGTGTGTTTTAATGTTTCCGAAGCGAAGCGAGGGCGGGTCGCTAGTGTAATTATAATTAGACAATAATAATTTAATATTAAAACGTAAGTATAGTATTATTATTTATTGCTTTTGTAGGCAGATGAGCATACGGCCCACCTGATGGTAAGGGGCTACCAGAGCTCACGGACGTCAGCAATGCCAGGGGCAGAGCCAAGTCGCTGCCTATTAGAAAAAATTGTACCTGCAGGCTTTGGACATCGGCACAATCGCATCATTTAAAGCTTAGTAGCTCAGGAGACCACATGAGGACTGCGTGAGGGTTAAGGGAATCTTCGACAATCAGCAGAACAAGCACGAAACTTTATTAAGCATCTTATATTATCAGTGCTTTTAAGTTTTATCACGACACGGAGCTCCGTTCTTGGTCAGATGCTGACCAGGGACCACAAATCTCAGCAGTGGAAACACAAAATATTGCTTACACATTCTATTACAATACCTGATTCCGGCTGCACCAATAAAAGCTTTTTTATTTAAATTTATAATACTAAGAATTATTTTCATTAAAAAACAAAAATCATATACACCTTAGTGCACAAAAATATCTTAACAACATAATTAGTTTTATAGTATCCGCGCCACGCTTTGATGTTAACAAATTGATCATTCACCAATAAATTCACAACTTAGAAATAGGGCAAACGTATTTTAAGATTATCTAGAATTTATGTTATAAAGAACATTGATTGTTCTCGACTGGCATTCAAAGGCGAATATAGCAGCTACTAAGATCCAGCCCAGGGGTAGGCAACACGGCGCCCCCGACCGATTTTTAATACGCCCTCGCTGGACTAATGTATGAACTTACTCTTGTCAAACGGCGATATACAGCAAGTAGTCAGTTGAGTTTAGGATTGTGCATAGATTAGCAGTTTGCTATCCTTGAGCGTATTTTTAATAACACGCACGTATTTTTTGTTAGTGTGTGATCGTATTTCGAATAGACCACGCGTAGACCGTGCACTTAAAACTACCAAGTGATCCGAAATAATTATTTTATTTCAATACCGAACAAAGCTTAATGACTCACGTTTAGATAATCGCTTAAGGACCGGTAACTCTAAATATATCCCCAATTATAAGAAATTAACTGAACATATGGACACCCAAGTTTCATACTGAATTATATGTATCATTATGTATGACACCAACAAAATAAAGTTATAAAAATCTGTTTTTTTAATGCCTATTTATACCTGTTGATTATCTGTAAAATATGCGCCCTCGGTGATTTTCAAATTTAGTATTGCGCCCTTAAGGACAAACAGGTTGCCGACCCCTGATCTAGCCTATTAACCTTTAATTAACCTATTAACCTAATTAAGTTAATAAGCCTCCTGGCTGAGTCTTTGCTCACCCACCTGTCCTGGTGAAACTGGAAAGGCCTCCGGGCCACCAGTAATCACCTTTAATCCTAAAAAAAACTAACGATGCTTTTAGGTACCTCAAGCACCGATTACCGTTCTCGTCGAACCCGTCGCTTGCGACGAAGGGCTCGGCGAGTAAATTAACCCACAGACACAGCCCACTGAGTTTCTCGCCGGATTTTCTCAGTGACTCGCGTTTCTGATCCGGTGGTAGATTCTGCAAAGCACTGCTCTTGCTAGGGCCAGTGTTAGCAACGTCGTCAGGTCTGAGCCCCGTAAGCTCACCTACTCGTTCGGTGACTAGAATAGGTAAGAAAAGAAAGGAAAATATTTTTTTCAAATACATACCGAATAAGCTGGAAATAAGGTTCCCTATTTAGAACGGGCAGTGACCTTCCAATAAGATCGAACTCACAGCGTTATACAATTTAGACTTAGATATCATTTCTCCAGGAGGACGGTGGCGTTGGCAATGATGCCTGTGGACTTTGCAAACTACTTTACACCAGATAGGAAAGTGAGTGAGAAACTTTCTGGCGTTACTTACTTATTTTGTCTCCACCTTATCCCACTAGGCGAGTTATTCTATTCTATCCATAACAGCCGTCATCTCAACACTCACTCCTCTTTCTCTTATATCGTCTAATTGTCTAGCTCTAATTCAAATTCATCGAAGGGTTCTGAGTATCCATGAGAAAACCATATAAGTCTTTAATTTGCATTAAGTACGTGCGCGACAAATAGATGAATAACTCAATATCACGCCAACCGATTTCGATGATTATTGTTTTTAGTGTATATTAATTTGTTTTGGAATATCTTTTTTTTTCTATTTGAAATCGGTTTTTGTTAAAACATGTCTATTTACAATTATGTTTTTTCCTTATCCGTATACCACAAACGTACACTGATGCCGATATACCAGGAACCTTCTGAACAATTCCAAGAAGCCGCAACGAGATGGAGACGAAATACGAGCAGACTTAATGTGTCCCGCGGTCTAACCTACACACAAGAATGCGATCCTCATTAAAAATATATATTTGAAACTGTGTCCAGGCACTTATCCAGCAGCCTGTACCACCATCCTGCCTGCATAATTAATTTAAATTATAAGTTTGACAATTATTAAGGTTCTATTATCAAAGACTATACTTCTATAATTACAGATTTCGCCAAGACTATACTATAGACAAATAATATTAAAGGCAAACAATATTGATTTATTCTCAATTTGACCACAGAAATTAATCGATAAACAGCAGTTATAATACACATTGCGTGTGTGTCTCAAATACATGGTAGTGCTTTTTTTATTGGTTTAATGTATTTTTTTAGCATAATTTTTAAAAATATTACCACTCTGCACTCCTTCTCTATAATCTCTATAAGAGTGCGAAATTTCATGCTCCTCCGTCTGCGTGATTTTCGTAAAAAGGGTACAAAGTTTTTGCTTCACGTATTTAATATATAGACTGCAGTATTTTTTTATTTATCACAAGGAGCGATTCTTTGTAGACGCACGCGACAACCCTCTAGAGGCTATTTAACGCCAACGACTTGTTAATTACCGGGCCAAAAAAAAACCCAGTAAAACGAAACCATCGGAGTCAAATGCCATTCAAATTGAAGTCAGCTGTCAAGACAAGGTTTTTGGAGTTTACTCCTTTAGAATCGATTTACATATATAGGCCCGGGGTATGAAAATTATGGGGACCAAAATCGTACTAGCATGTCACACGAAATGCGTTATGCGCCTGATTGCGCATGTCACACGAAATGCGGGTGACGCCGGGCTGCTGCGCCGGCAGTCCGCCACAAAGCCTCGTACTGATCGCGCGTTTCTCTCATTATTGTATTTTCATATATTTGTTACTCGTTTGTTTTGTGTCTCGTTAATTTGTTAATAATCTGTAGTGTATCGTGTTGTCGTAATATAGAACTATTTCTCGTATTGTTTCGTTTAATTTTTTATATCCAGTAAACTCCAGTCGTGCGTCGGAGCGGACACACACACTTTTTTTTTTTTAATCAAAATGGAATCAGGGCACAACGTATTCAGAGCCATGGAGGATAGAACTTTTTTTTTTTATGTTTGAGAGATTACTGTTGGCCCGAAGGCCTTTCCAGTTTCACCAGGACAGGTGGGCGAGCAAAGGCTCAGCCAGGAGGGGTGGGATTTGCTAACAGCTGCCCGAGCGCCTCCAAAGGAGACCTAACAACTCAAGAGCAATTGCTTCGCGAATGAATCTACTACCGGGTCGGAATCGCGACCCGCTGAGAAGATCCGGCGGATGGATCTGTAAGGACTTGTCTAGGGCGTCGACGGTGACTGGCTCCTGCGTGATCAGGATTCGGGGAGTAGTCAGCGGCGGCAACGATAAGGCGATTATCATGACGCATATCCTTATCGAAGTACCGTTCCGATGCTGACTTCATGTATTTCTGGATAGATTCGAGGCCCAGGTCGTCGTGTAGGTCAACGTTCCTCACGAACCACGGAGCTCCGACGGCTAACCTGCAAAAGCGGGATTGTAGAGATTGGAGAGTGTCTATGTGTGTGCAGGCCGCGTGAGCGAACAGCACACTCGCGTAGGTCATGATGGGCCTTATGCAAGTTTTGTAAAGTGTCACCTTGTTCCGAAGGGACATTTTACTCCGCTTACAGATCAAGAACAAAGGTATGATAAAAAAGTGTGTGTGTCCGCTCCGACGCACGACTGGAGTTTACTGGATATAAAAAATTAAACGAAACAATACGAGAAATAGTTCTATATTACGACAACACGATACACTACAGATTATTAACAAATTAACGAGACACAAAACAAACGACTAACAAATATATGAAAATACAATAATGAGAGAAACGCGCGATCAGTACGAGGCTTTGTGGCGGACTGCCGGCGCAGCAGCCCGGCGTCACCTGCAATAACGCGGCCGCGCGTTGGCTCCTGATTGGCGCGCGCACGCATCACGCAATCAGGAGCCAATCAGGCGCATAACGCATTTCGTGTGACATGCTAGTACGATTTTGATTGGCGCGCGCACGCATCACGCAATCAGGAGCCAATCAGGCGCATAACGCATTTCGTGTGACATGCTAGTACGATTTTGGTCCCCATAATTTTCATACCCCGGGCCTATATATGTAAATCGATTCTAAAGGAGTAAACTCCAAAAATTGTAATGAATAGTCTGATAATTATGTGTTAGGTTTTTCAGTTACTAACATAGATGATAAATGATGCTTACCAACAACATGTTATGGTTTTTTTTTAATTGAAA
Organism: Bombyx mandarina; assembly: GCF_003987935.1. The sequence continues at coordinate 1,129,985 of NW_021011509.1, read as the reverse complement.
TATAGTATTAATAATAATAATAACTTCGAAATTTTATATTCTGTGATAGCTTCTGACATATCTAAATAGACTTTTTGGCGGGAACGCGAGGAGTGAAGTTGTGTGATTTGTTTTATTTTGTCTATTTAGTGTTTCTTCGGGTTTAAATGTGTAATAATGGTGGTTTATTAACCGTTTAATATCTGTGAAAGTGCACAAATGTGGGAAAATGAAACAAAGCCGCTGAACGTAACTTCTCGGGATCCTCCAAAAAGTCCACTGAAAAAATCTTAGTAAATGACCACCATTTTACTGAGATTATATTTGACTAGCGACCCGCCCTCGCTTCGCTTCGGAAACATTAAAACACACATGAAACAAAAAAAAAAAAAAAGTGTGTGTGTCCGCTCCGACGCACGACTGGAGTTTACTGGATATAAAAAATTAAACGAAACAATACGAGAAATAGTTCTATATTACGACAACACGATACACTACAGATTATTAACAAATTAACGAGACACAAAACAAACGACTAACAAATATATGAAAATACAATAATGAGAGAAACGCGCGATCAGTACGAGGCTTTGTGGCGGACTGCCGGCGCATGTACTAGCATGTCACACGAAATGCGCGTAACGCATTTCGTGTGACATGCTAGTACGATTTTGGTCCCCATAATTTTCATACCCCGGGCCTATATATGTAAATCGATTCTAAAGGAGTAAACTCCAATAAATAGTACGCATGCGTGTGTGCGTCAAATACATGGTATGTAGTGTGTGTAATGTTTTCTTTATTGATTTAATGTTACCTTATATGCATTATTTTAAAAAAATATTAGCATTGTGCACTTCTTCTCTATATTCTCTATAAGTGTGGAAAATTTCATACTCCTCCGTTCGCGCAATTTTCGTAAAAAGGGATACAAAGTTTTTGCTTCACGTATTAATATATAGATAAGATTAAATCAATAAAGAAAACATTACACACACTTCCATGTATTTGACACACACACACACACACATGCATACTCTTTTGTTGTCAAATTTATGAGTGGTAGTAGTTGTATTTTTTCAACTGGAAAGGCAAAGGTATCATACCATGCAGTCTAATATTTTATAAAAAAATTAAAATGAAAAATGGTAATATGAAGTGAAATTAAATGAAGTTGATTAATTTGAAACACTAATCAATTGGCATGAAATTAAGTGTAATGAGGTGAGATGATATGGGATGAAATATAATCTCAGTAAAATGGTATTTTTTTTCTTTTTTCTTTATTGCTTAGATGGGTGGCAAGCTCACAGCCCACCTGGTGTTAAGTGGTTACTGGAGCCCATAGACATCTACAACGTAAATGCCGCCACCCACCTTGAGATATGAGTTCTAAGGTCTCAGTATAGTTACAACGGCTGCCTCATCCTTCAAACCGAAACGCATTACTGCTTCACGGCAGAAATAGGCAGGGTGGTGGTGCGGACTCACAAGAAGTCCTACCATTACTCCTATTATCCTATTTACTGAGACTTTTTCAGTGGACTTTTTAGAGGATCCCGAGGAGGTACGTCCAGCGAATTAATTATAGTCGAATCGAAAGCTAATGTGAATTCACATATGTTGATGATTGTCGCCAATAGATGGTGTTACTAGTAATGCTGTCCCGCGCCACCGATTTTTGCAAGAGTTGAACACGTCAAAATAAATGTTAGTTGAATGGAAAAAAATAGCTTGAAGGTGTTTTATTTGGCTTCTTATAAAACCCCTTTTTGATTAATTTTTTTTTGGGACAGTCGCACATTATTAGAAACGATTTTAACTATGAAATCCTATTAGTATTTTTCATTTATTCAAAGTATCAACGTTAGTTAAAATAGAATTTATTTGTATTAATCGAGTATTTTAACAGTCATTTGTGTTTTTAAACAATATTTTTAGTGATAATTTAAATATTACTTTTGTTTAAAATACCGCTCTCTGTAAATATTTCAGAAACTAAGCTGTTCACGCCGTTGGCCTTTTAATGTAGTTTATAGCCTTGTATTGTAGTTTATACGAAATCCGATAGATGTCACTATAAACTAAATAACTACCTGGCTCTCTTTTTTTATTTTTTTTAATGGATTTTATGACCTGGTAACTAAGACATTTAGATCCAGCCGTATTTTAATTTTAACTAGAGGTCCCGCACTAGTCGAAATTCGACTATAATTAATTGGAATTGTAAGTTTGTACACTATTATGATTATATTTTATACTTCTATAATCACAAATTTCGCCAAGACTGCACTATAAAAAACATTAACAAAGACAAACAATATTCAATTCTCAATTTGACAACAGACGTCAAGAACAAAAGTTTGACAATAAATAGTATGCATTATGCATGCGTGTGTGCGTCTAATACATGGTATGCAGTGTGTGTAATGTTTTCTTTATTGATTTAATGTATATTTTATGCATTATTTAAAAAAAATATTAGCATTGTGCACTTCTTCTCTATATTCTCTATAAGTGTGGAAAATTTCATACTCCTCCGTCCGTGCAATTTTCGTAAAAAGGGATAAAGGGGTTTCTTTCTCGTCATGAAGAATGGTGATATCAACCAACACTGCTCGACGCGCAGACCGATCTATCCTCAAAATATCAGGCTCATTGGGAACAAAATACTAATAAGAATAAGAATAAGAATAAGAATAAGAATAAGGATAAGGATAAGGATAAGGATAAGGATAAGGATAAGGATAAGGATAAGGATAAGGATAAGGATAAGGATAAGGATAAGGATAAGGATAAGGATAAGGATAAGGATAAGGATAAGGATAAGGATAAGGATAAGGATAAGGATAAGGATAAGGATAAGGATAAGGATAAGGATAAGGATAAGGATAAGGATAAGGATAAGNACTACCTGGAGCCACTGCGGTCATCCACAGTGCGTTTCCAGAGGTCTTTTTTGCCACGTACCATCCGGCTATGGAATGAGCTCCCCTCCACGGTGTTTCCCGAGCGCTATGACATGTCCTTCTTTAAACGAGGCTTGTGGAGAGTATTAAACGGTAGGCAGCGGCTTGGCTCTGCCCCTGGCATTGCTGAAGTCCATGGGCGACGGTAACCACTCACCATCAGGTGGGCCGTATGCTCGTCTGCCTACAATGGCAATAAAAAAAACCTTAATTTAATTGAAATTCGTTTTGGTGGAATGTTAGCAGAAATTAAACTATTAAAATAAATCAATTGAAATTTTGTTAGATATTGTCTATCAGTCCAATTCAGCTAATTAAATATCTGTTAAGTCTCCATGGGTAGTAAATGTGTTATCAATCATAATATATTACCAAATACCTACTTTTTTTTAAATTACAGAAATCCATTTGAAATTTATTCATATAACGCAACATTACTATCATAACCAACTTAAGTACCTATACGGTGTAATAGTAAAAAACCTTAGTCTATGAATCATTTGGTTAGATTATGTATCCGAACACCAGCTCGTGTTTAGTGGGCACGTGCGCCTCAGAGAGCCCGGCCTACGCTTGTTCCGGCAAAAAACACTTTCCCGACCCTGCTTCGTGCAAGGTTACTAAGTCGTAAGCTCCAAGGCTTGAACGATTGATGCTCTAAACGTACTCATAGAACACTTTGACTAAATCTTGTATCTCCGTGATATTTTTTGTTATTTTTTTTATTGCTTAGATGGGTGGACGAGCTCACAGCCCACCTGATATTAAGTGGTTACTGGAGCCCATAGACATCTACAACGTAAATGCGCCACCCACCTTGAGATATATAAGTTCTAAGGTCTCAGTATAGTTACAACGGCTGCCCCACCCTTCAAATCGAAACGCATTACTGCTTCACGGCAGAAATAGGCGGGGCGGTGGTACCTACCCGTGCGGACTCACAAGAGGTCCTACCAATGGTCCTAACAATTGATAAACAAATTAATGGGTTTTGATATAGCCGTTGCTACTACGTTAGGCAATTTTAGGTCTTTTAGAAGTAACAGAAGAAGAAGTCTGTTGCCGAGTGCGGTACATAATCGATGCTACGTAAACGGGTCTTTTAAAGTATTTCTATTGCTTAGGTGGGTGAACGAGCTCACGGCCCACCTGATTTTTAGTGGTTACCGGAGCCCATAGACATTTACAACGTAAATGCCGCCACCCACCTTGAGATATGAGTTCTAAGGTCTCAGTATAGTTATAAAGACTGCCCCACCCTTCAAATCGAAACGCATTACTGCTTCACGGCAGAAATAGGCAATAAATAGTCTGATAATTAATAAAAATATTTACTATTGAGAGTTCTTCGGATATCACGTTTCAGCCGCAAAACGCAAAACAACTTATGGTACGATTCCTGGGATGGAAGTATTATTTCCGCAATAAAAGTGTTGTAGTTTGTTGAATTGAAACTTAACCTTAAATAAGGTGATGATTCGCTCATGATCACTCCACGGGTTCTAATAACACTATGAACACAACATCGATTGTTATTTCTACAACCTCTTTAAGGCGATTAACGGTAATTAGCCCAATTTCTTGAATTTTGGCTCGAGCTAATACAACTGCCTAAAATTCTTATCATTATCTCGTCTGTACTAGTAATCTCACCAAATCTTCTACTTAATTCCTTATTTCCAATCTCTTAACAGTTGGGATACATTACGGCGAGCTTGCACAATTAGCCCAATTGCTTGAATTGTGGCTCGAACTAATACAACTGCCTAAAATTCTTATCATAATCTCGTCCGTACTAGTAGTAATCTCACCAAATCTTCTACCTAATTCCGTATTTCCAATCTCTTAACAGTAGGATATATTAGAGCGTGCTTGCACGGGTGGGTGGCAATGTCCTATCGTTGAAGCGAAACTTTAAAGCATTCCATGGTCGTTCGGTGAGTTATACCTGATTGTATATGTTCCTTAACCACTTAATAATAAAGTAGGTGGTAAGCTAAAGAAAGTTTTGGAAAAAACCTGTTTTCTTTCGAAATAAAATCATTGCAAAAATTTATAAGATACTAATATTGCACGATTACTGTGTACAAAATAAAATGTTAGCCAGTATTTATTTCTTCAATAATTATTATCTTAATGAAATATCTCGTGAAAGCCTAAAGCCGTCTGTTGTGTTAGAATAGATGGTTTTTGCTCGAAAACTGGCGTCGCGAGATTAAGGCTACTGAGAAATAAATTATACGGTTTAGAGGTCCACAGTAATCTTGCGTTGCGTTGGCGAATTTAACTAATGCTAGGGTAAACTGGCGACGTATAAACGTGGGCACATTTCATGTTTTATGTACAAGCACAATATAATATATTGAATCGATCGATAATAAAATTACCCGAGTAAAATTTCAATGCAATAACATTAACGACGTCACTTAAAATTGATAGCGGCGATAGTGTGTTTAAATACTGGTTATTAAACAGGAGCTAGTTGGTCGTCGTAATAAAGAACTTTGGATAATGTGAGTTTTAAGGCTTTTTATATTATATTACCGGTTCTACCCGGTTAATGATATCCAAAGCCGGTCCCGGGGCTCGATCTAAAAGATCTAATTGCACCGAACACTGGATATTGTGTTGCTTCGTATGCGACCTTTAATTTGTTGAAACGCGGGTGTTTCATTTATCCATTGCAGTTTTTTGCTGAGAACCAGTTTAGAAGACTTTTCTTAATATGTCACAGTTACACGCTGCGAATCATTAACGCGGGAACTTGCTTATATTACGCTTTTTGTAAAGACTGTCTTACGCATATAAAATATTTAAAAAATATTAAGGTATTTATTAGACGTTGTAATGGCTGACGGGGATGTCATTGTAGGAACTAGTAACCGTTAATAAATTTATTGTCATCATATGATAATCTATTTTTATTTATTCATAATGAGTTCATTTCGAATTTTATATTTATGTTTACATTGTTGATTTAATTTGCAGGTATGTATAATTTTCTTCATTACGATAATGCGGACGCGGAGCATTAATAAACGCGTTATATCGATATTAAAGGTTCAGAAGCGCAACTGTTTGCCTCGGGCGTATAGAGTAATGTTACTTAAATCCAATTATAATATCTTTATTGTTCAATTACCGGTGCGGTGGCAGGGTATCGCGAGACTATATACGGAATGTAGCATCACACGAGAATTTTTCCTACAACAATGTTGAGAATCGTAGTGATTGGAACATATTTAATCAATAGTCGTTTGAAAGTCGAGAACAATGACAACGAAAGCTTGCTGCGAAAAGCAAATACATACATACATCTCAAGAAGCAACTTTGTTTTAAATGAATTTAAATAAATATAAACGCTTCACAGGTACTAGTTTTTTAAAGTAAATACGCAGTATACTAGATTTCAAAAAATCTTTAAATTTTTTTTTTTAATTGCTTAGATGGGTGGACTAGCTCACATCCCACCTGGTGTTAAGTAGTTACTGGAGCCCATAGACATCTACAACGTAAATGCGCCACCCACCTCGAGATATAAGTTTTAAGGTCTCAGTATAGTTACAACGGCTACCCCACCCTTAGAACCGAAACGCATTACTGATTCACGGCGGAAATAGGCGGAAAATTATCACACCCTTAATTGGTTATTCATTGTGATATTACTGAAAGTCGGTTCCCGACAAGCGCACTTCGGAGATAAAGCAATTGGCAACTCTATGGCATATTTATTATAGCTATTTAACTGGCTAAAAGACAGCGAGAGAGGGAGAACAAGTTTGCGAGCTGGTAAAAACTGGACCGCTTCGAAAGGCGGGAATTTATCGAAGCCGACGACGACTCATCGCGGTATTTCATCCGGAATCTCCAATTAAAAGTTTTATCTAGACCCCTAACCTGATTCGTGGAAATCTAATACGATTTTCTAATACGAATTTATTTTTTTTTATTTTTTTATTGCTTAGATGAGTGGACGAGCTCACAGCCCACCTGATCTTAAATGGTTACTGGAGCCCATAGACATCTACAACGTAAATGCGCCACCATCTCGAGATATAAGTTCTAAGGTCGCAAGTATAGTTACAACGGCTGCCCTACCCTTCAAACCGAAACGCATTACTGCTTCACGGCAGAAATAGGCGGGGTGGTGGTACCTACCCGTGCGGACTCACAAGAGGTCCTACCACCAGTAAATAATACGAAATCTGTTACGTCAAAATAGTTTCTGTAATACCATGGAAGTGAATATGTTAATGTCTTTTTTGAAGCCTCTCTTACGAAGGATGCTGCCTTTTGTTTAAGAGATTTATAAAAAAGCGTACCTAGCCGTCACAGTGCTAATTATTTCAAAACATTGAGACTAGAGTTTTACGTGCATCGATATTTATTTAGACAATTCATTTCTTAACTAAATGAAGCTTAAACTAAATCGATATGTTCAGTAGAAGACATAGTCAAATCTAGATGCAGAAAAGGTAGAATTTAAGGAGTGAATTCTTGAATTTTGGTTAAAAAACTTTCGGTAATAAATGAAAAAATTTAATATAACCTTCGGAAGTTCATTAACAACTTTGTTTGTCGACTTGCTAATTATATTGTTATGAACTTGCCTTGTCTCGTATAAGTTCATACCGGCCTTATGTGAACGACTTAACGGTTCCCTCTTAACATTCTCGAAGGGCTATTATAAATATGGCGATCATAAAAACCGAGTGAATAACTTCACACAGATGGTATTTTATTAATTTATCATTTAATTAACGTTTTCATATGTAAGTATTTGATAATTCACGATAGCTGCTTTGAAAATGTTCAATGTTATATGCATGATAGGACTGTTACTGGATTGTAAGAAGCATATTTTGACATTATAGAGAACATATTATAACGTAGGTACGACTGGTTGAACGGAATATTTATATCTAATCAGATACTTTCTACTGGTGGTAGGACCTCTTGTGAGTCCACGCGGGTGGGTACCACCACCCTGCCTATTTCTGCCGTGAAGCAGTAATGCGTTTCGGTTTGAAGGGTGGGGCAGCCGTTGTAACTATACTTGAGACCTTAGAACTTGTATCTCAAGGTGGGTGGCGCATTTACGTTGTAAATGACTATGGGCTCTAGTAACCACTTTATATCAGGTGGGCTGTGAGCTCGTCAATCCATCTAAGCAATAAATAAAAAGTGATTTTTGGCAGAAATAGAGATGATGATAGTATTAACCAGTGCAGGTTCGCATCACGCTTTAAGTTTTTGGGGCTGTCTATAGAATTGTCCGACACTCCGACCATTGCGATATTTTATGTTAGAAAGTTTTACTACTATATAGCACTTAGAATCATATGGAGGGGTGAAAAACTATTTGGTTTAAGCGACGTTTCGCTAAATATGCGACATTTATCGTCGTAATTAAAGGTGCGTCTTATTTGGTATTAGCATCAAAAGTTCGATGCTCTTAATCGAACTTCAATTAAGTTTATTCCATTGAAATAGCTGAAGGAGTTTTTTGTTAACAATTTTTTTCTAAATTTTAAATATTAAATGGCTCCTGTAAAGTTGCAAAAATGTCGCTTAAACCAAAAAGCCTTTCACCCCTTCGATATAGAGAATTACAGTCCAAAGTCTGTCCCTTGTCTTCTTACAAATATTCCTTAAACATGTATAATGTTTTCACCTAAATGTGCACGAGCTGAAATAAATTGTTAATGACATTACGTATATTTAAATTATCTACAAGATTACTTTAGATATTAAATCGAATCAAATTATTAAAAACTAGCGGCCTGCTCCGGCTCCGCTCGGGACTTTAACAAAAATTTCAACGATATCTGACGTTGTTTTATTTTTTTAAATAAAATAACACTTATTGCTGCATAACTATAATAGTTAGACATATGCTGCCGCGACAATTTTGGAAACAATAATATGTTCTACAAAGTCGTAGTACATTATTTTATTCTATCATCAATAGTTTTCGCAACGCACTCGATGTAAAGTATATTTTAGGTATTTTTTTTACAGCTTAGGTTACATTATTGGAGTTTTAGTAAGGATCCCTAATTTTTTTCAAAAAAGATTATAGCCTATTTCACTCAGGAATAGTGTAGCTTCCAAACAGTGAAAGAATTTTTCAAATCGGTTCAGTAGTTTCGGAGCCTATTCAATACAATACAAACAAACAAACAAATATCTCTTTATAAATATTATTATTAATAATATTATAAGTGAGTCGACTATTATCAAAGCCGGCAATCTGACTTTTGGACAATGATTGGTAAATCAGAAAAACGAATTATTGACTTTGTATTCCATTGGCAGTCACAAAACTCTTCGGAACGACATCTTAGATAAATAACAGGTTAACTATTAACCTTTATTTAATGCAGGTTTTGAACCGTATTCTTTGAAGGAGACGATTATATTCAAATCAATCTGTATTGACATATCAATAAATTTTTTTTGTCCAAATGCACAGATTGCCACCTATATTGCAATCTATACTTGAGTCGTCTATTATCAAAATAATAGACGACTCAAGTATAGATTAAATTAAAATATTGTATCGTATCTAATCAATAAACTCAAACTCTTTTAAGAACAAAATCGATAAAAATCGTCGCTGCTTTGGTATACAATTTAATTGATATTCGTGACGATCTGACGAATCGAAGTAGGCTCGATTTGTCGTCTCGGATGACATGCCTGTGAGTGCGCACCGTCATCGGCGGTGTCAGGCCGTTTCGCCAGCTCCGAAATGCTAAAAATGGCATAAATAATTTATACGTCGCTCGGGCGGACTCCGTTTTTGTCTCGGCCGACCTGTCCACCGATGCATTTATAATATAAGGGTGCTTTTTGCATCGTCGCTCGTCGCTTCTGGAATGCAACCGCTAAAATTGATCATGTCTGAAACGTGAGCTGCAGCTGTAATGGCTCGATCAGCGAGCGGTCCGTTTAACTATCGCGGTTTGCGTCTAAATTATCTACGTTTTGTTTTGTAATAGCCTACTGTTTGCTTAGTGCGAGTTTTTTAACGTTCTCGATAGCGTAAAAGTTAACTCAATTTTGTATGGAGTTGGAATGTTTACTTACGTTTGCCGCTAGGGGCGCTGTTCCAACTGCATACACAAATTTGACTTTTACGCTATCGAGAACGTTTAAAAACTCGCACTTTTTTCCCTACCTAAGTTGATGGTCTTGAGAGACCATTTCAGCGTAACCGGGCGAGTAGGTGAGCTCACGGAACTCAAACCTGACGTTGTTGCTAACACGACCCTAGCAAGAGCCGTGCTTCGCAGAATCTACCACCGGATCGGTACCACAGACACAGCCCACTGAGTTTCTAGCCGGAGAAGATACGGCTAGAAACTCAGTGGGCTGTGTCTGTGGGTTAATTTACTCGCTGAGCCCTTCGTCACAAGCGACGGGTTCCACGAGCACGATGACCGGTGCTTGAGGTACCTAAAAGCACCGTTAGTGGATCGGGAGGATCCGAAATAACATGTTTTGGGCGACGTCGAATGTTTACCATTCGGTCAGCAGGATCGGGAATGAAATTCGCACTAAGCACACTGAATGGGTCTGTAACGCGTTTAAAACGTGCACCGTGCGTCAGTAATGCTCGATTCCCATATTCGGATCACAGTTTTAAATTGCTACACGATGATTACTTGAGTATTATTTTGAGTCGCTCGTCTGGAACTAATTAAGTTAAAAAAAAGAGATAATAAGTCGTGTCCTCATGGTATATGAATATTTATGCGATGTAAACATAGATTTTATGGTGTTTTTTTTTTTAAATATACATAATTTGTTTTTAGTTTTTTTCGAACGATTATAATTTTACACGTATAAAAGAAATTTAATTTTGATACCCTGTCATTGAAAGCAAAATTACACGCGTCGTACACAAAAATGTTCACTGTTTTTATTAAAAATACTAGCGGCCCGCCCTCGCTTCGCTTCGGAAACTGTAATTTATTATTGATTTCTCCACTATTTAATGGATGTTATTAATCCATGTTACATATAAACCTTCCTCTTCAATCATTCTATCTATTAAAAAAATCGCTTCAAAATCCGTTGCGTAGTTTTAAAGATTTAAGCATACATAGGGACAGATATAGGGACAGAGAAAGCGACTTTGTTTTATACTATGTAGTGAAGACGTAAAAATTCGAGCGAAATTCTATTAAATCGGTTTTTTTTCTCGCGAACAAGAAACAGAACAAAATGTTGTTTATAGCCACAGTGTAAATAGTGTATATTTTATAAAAAAAGATTTCTTTTTTCTTCGCAGCAAACAAGCCGTTTTCGATGGCAAGAGGGCAATACGAGGCGGTATACCATTCGTTTTTCGTAAGTACCAAATTTATATACATACAAGTATTCTGATATGCTAATATACAAATTAAAAAAATTATAGTTTCAAAAACTAACAAAATACGCTTTTATAGAAAATCCAACAAAAAAATAGAAAATAAATTTTAATAAATATCAAATTAAAAATAGTGTAAGAAAAATGATTTTATTGTAAAAAAAAACGTGGAGTGCATGGTATCAGTAGTTATAAATATTTTATGAACAGATATGAGTAGAAGGGTTATTTTGATAATATTCTGAAAAGCACCTTACGCTTTTTTACAATAAAATCATTTTGTCTTACACATACATACATACGTCTGAAGCTAATAAAAGCGTATTAAAAAAAAAGGTGCGATATGTGCAGTTTTTATATCTTTTAATATTTTTATTGCATTTTGAGACGAGTTAACACTACACCTGGTGTTTACCGGTTAATAACTCACTGAGTTTTCACCGTATCTTCTCGGTGAGTCGCGATTCCGTCCGGTGGTAGATTCAGAAAAGCACCGTTCTTGCTACCACATATTATGTCAGCAAGTTCGCTCAGGCTGAGCCCTGTGATCTAGAGCACCAGTAAAGTTGAGTCAGAATGGTCCCTCGAGGCTGATGGCAGATAAGTAAACAAAAACCGGTTATTAGATCTCACGGTTCCACCACCTTTAAATTTGTAGTTTTATGTGGAAATTCCACTTGAATAAGAATGATGACTATTATGTACCTTAAATTGCTTCGTGGCAAGACTTAAGGGTTTTTCTAGGTCTAGTAAGAGATCATTTAGAGATCTCCTGTCTCCGCTTGCGCATACTTCGTTTCCAGAGAAGAGCGTTTTCTCTCGCGCCCTACCGCTTGCTCCTACAAGGCAGTACAAGGCTAGAGAATATTAACACATATAATTTACTCACATCATCCCTATTGCTTGAAGACAATAAAATTGATAAAGCCACCGAGAAGCATCTATCTGTGTTATCCGCAGATAAATTATTTGATAGAACTGACATAAACCATTAACTCTATAGTGTAAGGTTTTTGCGGTCTGGTAGCAGTTAACCGAGTGGATCGCCGGTTCGCCTCCTGATGTAGGTCAATTAAAACAATAGTAATAATATTTTTTACAAGTCATTAATTAATCAAAAAGTAATACAATTTTGTGGCTTTTCACACTAGATAAACTTGTTCTGTGGGGGTCGATACAATAAATTAACCTCTATGACGATAAATATGTAACCCGTTAATACGTATATATAATAAACTTATGTTTTACTGGTGGAGCGATGACTTAGGAAGTTTGGATGGTAAGTGATGAATGAAGAGAACCAAAGATCGGTTTCAGTGGTGTAAATTGGGACAGGCCTATGTCCAGTAGTGGACCACTGTTGGATGATGATGATCGCGGCATATTTTGACCGATTACATACTAACGTCCTGTCTATATCCGCCGCGAAGAAACCATTTCGATTTTAAGGCAGCTGTTACGCAATACAATTGAGACTTCGACCTCATGTGTGAAGGCGTGTTACGTCATTTACTTCATGACGTCTGAGTTCGTCTTAAGTATTTTGTGTAATAAAAAATCTCATTAAAAGTCAGTCAACTTTGAAGTCCTCGTGGCCTAAAGGATAAGACGTCCGGTGCATTCGTGTCTATCGATGCACTGATTTTCGAATCCCGCAGGCGGGTACCAATTTTTCTAATGAAATACGTACTTAACAAATGTTCACGATTGACTTCCACGGTGAAGGAATAACATCGTGTAATAAAAATCAAACCCGCAAAATTATAATTTGCGTAATTACTGGTGGTAGGACCTCTTGTGAGTCCGGACAGGTAGGTACCACCGCCTTGCCTATTTCTGCCGTGAAGCAGTAATGCGTTTCGGTTTGAAGGGTGGGGCAGCCGTTGTAACTATACTGACACCTTAGAACTTATATCTCTAGGTGGGTGGCGCATTTACGCTGTAGATGTCTATGGGCTTCAGTAACCACTTAACATCAGGTGGGTTGTGAGCTCGTCCACCCATCTAAGCAATAGTCATAATTATATAATGATTGCAGCTCAATTCGGGCAATGGGCCTTCGGACCTCAGCACGGCTTCGCGCGGGTGGCCCGCTGGCACGTCGAGAAGATGCCCGAGCGACTGCCCAGCGGCGACGTGGAAGCTGTCTTCAGCCTTATGGACGATGAGTTCACCAGGTCGATGTGGCACTTTCAGTGAGTCGATTACGTCTTCAATACGTATTAATTATAGCGGTGCTGATCAACGATTTAGCGTGGAATTTTTTGATAATTTTTGATAGGTAAATAATAAAATTCAATATCAACTGATGTGTAGCGGGTAGCAGTAATTTACTGGTGGTAGGACCTCTTGTGTGTCCGCACGGATAGGTACCACCACCATGCCTATTTCTGCCGTAAAGCAGTAATTCGGTTTGAAGGGTGGGGTAGCCGTTTTAACTGTATTGAGACCTTAGAACTTATATCTCAAGGTGGGTGGCGTATTTACGTTGTAGATGCCTATGGGCTCCAGTAACCAATTAACAACTCGGTGGGCTGTTAGCACGTCCACTAGGCAAGGTGGTGGTACCTACCCGTGCGGACTCCCAAGAGGTCATACCACCTATCTCGTGCAGCCACATAGCGCTCAGGTTGGCAGCTAAAGGGTCCCCATCGGACAGGTTTCGGCTGACGTACCGGCTGATCTTGCGTGAGAAGGAGCTCCACTTCAACATCGGCGTGTACAACCCGAGCAAGGAGTTGACGTTCAGTTGTCAGTTGCTGCTCCACACTTACTTCAAGGTGCCCGATGTACGCCGCTGCCAGATCACCGGCATGCACGGCTGCATGTTCATTGACAAGGTCAGTGTATGAGGGTTTTATAGTTTTTTTAAAGCCACCCATGACGGAACGCTATGGATGAAAGTCATATGTGGTCGTGATCCTTAGTAGTGAGGGAACGATGAAGAAGAAGAATGTGGTTTTATTAAATAATTAAAATTTGATTTAAATTTCTTAAAAGAGATTTATGATAGACTTTGACAATAGACCCTTAATAATGTTCAAACTTATAATTTAAATTAATTATATTCGTATTTACTACTAGTCTTCTTTTTCGCCATATTATTATCTCACTAGGTGGGGTCGGCACAGCTAATTTTTCTTTTCCATTCTGTTATATCAGGCGTCATCTCAACACTCACTCCTGTCTCTATCTCATATCGTCATTCACACACTCCATCCATGTCTTCTTCGGTCGACCTCTTCCCCCTCTACTACTCATCATTAGTACTCGTCATTATGTCATCCGACAGTATCAAGATTGTAATTTGATGTATCGTATCGTATCGTATTGTTCGTAGACGCGGGAAGGTGCCGTGTACCAGGAGACCCGCGAGGTGGTCACGGTCGGCGAGTGGACGGACCGCATCTACCAGAACACGATGCAGGAGCACATCATAACGAACGTTGTCAGCGGGCGGAAGATGCGGATACAGAAGTACAACTTCCCCGATACAGGTAACAGCTGTGACGTCAAACCTGTTTATCACACGAATGTCTGCCCGAAGTAGGAATCGAACTCGTGACCCAGCTCTTAGAAGCGTTAATAATTACACCAACGAATCAGGCAGGCTGTAAAAACATAATAGACATCTCAATCGTCACGACTAGAATGCCGTCCCACTGCGACACATGAGATTGAAGTCCAATTTGTATCCGCTCACGCGATTCACAATATTAGAACACGCTATAGCTGCGTAGAAAAAATATTGTTACGCGATGGGGTTCGGGATAAATAAAATTGTACCGAAGTACAAATTAAAACTGTGTTTATCACTTAGAAATTTTCTTTAAAATTTTCAATTCGCTTCAAGTGATCCGTTTGCTGTTTCGCTTCGAGTAGTTCCGATTACTGACTGACTGCGTGCCATCCCTGCATCGCTTTTATAGTCGATACCACATCCCTAGAATTATGGAGAACGTTCCTCACAAGTCGAGTGTTTTTGATGTGTGTTTCCGCTATTTGACAATAGATGTCGTTGTACTTGTCCATTTTACTAGTGCCTCCGATATTCGTTCGGCTATTCGGCGATAGATGGCGTTACTATTACAGGCGTAACATTATTCAAGTTGGTCGCATCTTCCCTGGCGTGCTTCGAACTCAACAAATATCTTTGTATATCTGATGGTATGGCAGTAGGGGATAAATACTTTGAAATTTTTTTTATTGCCCTTGTAGGCAGACGAGCATACGGCCCACCTGATGGTGAGTGGTTACCGTTGCCCATGAACTTCAGCAATGCCAGGGACAGAGCCAAGCCGCTGCCTACCGAAAACCTATGTTATGTATTTTTTATATATTTAACCTATGTTAAAGTGATCTGGAACCCGTGGTCGGAGTACGCGAAGGAGATCCCGGACTTCGGTGACGACGAGTTCCCCAACATGGTGTGCGTGGAGGCCGGGCGGGTGGCCGCGCCCATCGTGTTGCTCCCCGGCACCGCGTTCGAAGCCAGCCAGATCCTCCAGGTACTTCACTCTACTGGAACCTTCGATCAACACCGAAACAAATCCGGAAACAGCTCGCTCAGCCGGAGTCCTCAGTCCTCGCCGAACCCGTCGCTTGCGATAAAAGGCTCGGCGAGTAAATTAACCCATAGACACAGCCCACTGAGTTTTTTGCCGGATCTTCTCAGTGGATCGCGATTCCGATCCAGTAATAGATTCAGCGAAGCACTGCCCTTACTAGGGCCAGTTTTAGCAACACTCCGGTTTGAGCCCCGTAAGCTCACCTACACGTCAAGGAGAAGCTGAAATAGCCTCTCAAGGCTATCAGCATAGATAAGGGAAAAAAGGTCACGAGCGAATTTGTGATTAACTTGTTAAGATCTGTATATAATCTGTATTTTTATCACAATTTCAAACCTTTGCTGTCCTCAAATACTTTTTTGTTCCGACTTCAATATACATGTTTTGTGCCCTTATTTCATAGGTAATGTAGACGGATGGCGCCGGAGTTCACATGTAGCCGTCCACACGAGCGAAGTCAATTCACGAGGAACGTACGTAACAATGAGACAATATAGTATAATATGTATGGATGAGGCGGGGCGCTGCGGTCGCCAGCTCGGCTATACTGGTTTATAACAATTATAATCTAAGGTTAAGTTTTATTCGATTTTTGCTAGAGAGATAGAAAGGATTTAAAAAAAAAGCCTGTAAAAGTTGTATGGGAAACACTAAAAAAAAATTACATCATACATTTTGGCGCAGCACGTAATGTAATACGAATAAAACGCAACCGTCACGCGGGTTCGATGACCTCGAAGCATAGAGCGTTCGTCGGCTGGTTTTTAAATTAATTAATGTTTTATGTCAAGGAAGTCCATTATTTTTCGTCTTCGGAAAATAGCTACTACCGTTTCTAAAATACTTCTACTGTACAATCTCTAAAATTCAATTTTTTTCTTCGGTTTCATTTCATGCGGCGTCTTTAAAAATTTTGTAAAACTATTAAATTGCAAACAAAATCGAGTTACTTGTATCAAATAGGTAACTTGAATACGCTATATATTTTTTAAATTTAAAACGTTATAAAAGTTAATAAATGAATTTCGAAATCTGTTGTACGTTAAGTTAATGTTAAGTTTAAATTTTCTTTGTGTTTAAATTGTGCGCGTTAGACCGAGTTCACACGGTATTGTCCTGCACGTTTGTTTGCAGTATACGTCTTAACGAATGAATAGTGGCACATACATTGTACATAGAACCATGCACATGTTGTTTGTACTGCAAAAAATCGTACACCGCTTATGCGTTTAAACGAATACTCAACGGACTTGTCAAGAAAATCGAATGAACTTTAACGTTGGAGTGACGAATAGTATAGCTCTATCTCTTTCACACGTTCGTTTTTACACGAATGAAAATCTACCGTATGAACACCCGAGTGATTGTACGTTAAAATAACGAATACAAAAAAAACGTGCAGGACAATGCCGTGTGAACACAGCCTTAGGTTTCCAAACGTAGAACTTTGTACTGCAGGCCCTTACAGATGGCGCGCCGGTTTACTGGCCCACAAAATTTCAGTTTGACGAATGAATTTTATAAGAGCATTCGTTGCTGTGTTACTTGGTGGTTCCTAAGATTAGCATGACTCGTAGAGGCCTACAAATTTTATCATATTAAAATACAGTTTACGCCTGTCCGGGTAGGTGCAACCATCTCGACTATTCCTAAAGCCGCTTTCAGACTACGCTATAATATAATAGCATATAGCTCATAGCACAACAATATCGCAGACCATACATTATTATGGACATGTTCACACTGTATCACTGTACTATATTATTATATTATTGGCTAAGTACAGGCTGCTATACTATATGGCACTAGTATAGCGTAGTCTGAAAGCAGCTTAAAGCGAATCTGTCATACGTTCTGATTTGAAGGGACCGTTTTTATGCAATACATTACATGATTTCCATAGGCTGCAATAACTGTTTAATACCAGTGGGTTTAGTGCGAGTTTTTTAAGGTTCTCGATAGCGTAAAAGTTAGCTCATATTTGTATGGAATGGGATCGTTTGCGTACGTTTGCCGCTAGGGGCGCTGTTCCAACTGCATACAAAATTAGGTTAACTTTTACGCTATCGAGAACGTTAAGAAACTCGCACCAAGCACACAGATGGGTCGTGAGTTGACTCACCAAGCTATATAGCATTGGCAGCTACGGTATTTTCGTTTCTATATCATTCCGAATGCTTGATGTACCAATTGATTTAGTACGTAGATTCTCTTACTGAATATTGTTCATGTTATACTTATGGTTTTTAAAGTTCAGTAGGGCAGGCCCGCGTTACTGTAATGTAATAATACAATTAATTCATCAAATACTAAACTTCTAATTTGATTGTGGGACATAACAGAAAAAAAACATTCCTTTTTGTAAATTTAATTAATTACAGATTTACTTATTTAGTTGGATATATTTTAAGTACTACAGAGCTTCCTATGCGTTTTCATTTTGCTTTTTATTTTAAACTATTATTAAAAAAATTGGGAAATTTGTTGGCAACATCTATTTCGGTAATTTCCAAAACAAAAACGTAGACAACTAAATAATACATGTCGGCTGTGTGGTGTATTCGGAAATTTATTAGAAATTTTTGCAGGTAGTTTAAAATAAAAAAGCATAATGAGCGAGAGATTTTGTAAATCTCACTTGCCTTTTACCCTTAGGGTTCCTCTTGTTTCAATCTTGTTCTCGTTATAATATTGTTCTATTGTGTTTACGTGTCTAAGTTATATGAATTTCTAATACAAAAGACGGNATACATGTCGGCTGTGTGGTGTATTCGGAAATTTATTAGAAATTTTTGCAGGTAGTTTAAAATAAAAAAGCATAATGAGCGAGAGATTTTGTAAATCTCACTTGCCTTTTACCCTTAGGGTTCCTCTTGTTTCAATCTTGTTCTCGTTATAATATTGTTCTATTGTGTTTACGTGTCTAAGTTATATGAATTTCTAATACAAAAGACGGTGCTTCGCTGTATGAATAATTTTTGAAATCTGAAATTCATCATGTATTTCTTTGAAGTTGGACATTTGAATAACTGGGTCAATGTCGACATCAAGCGTCATTTCTTCAAATTTCGCCTTATTCTTCTTAATCCTGTTGAGCGAAGCTTTTGAAATACATCAATAAAGTTCAGAACACGATCAGTTTTGGAGACAATTTATTAGATGTGTTAAGAGTTAACTTCATTGTTAGGATTTTTTAATAGTAATAAAATTAATTAGATTAAAATTTTAAATTTGCATAATTTTAATCTGCCCCAATATAATTTTGAAATTTATATGTATTGTAAGCGTAAAAAATGTTCGGTTGTGTCTCCATTAAAAATGTCCATTAAATGATAGTTATATCTGAAAATAACTGAATTAAGCACTGATTTATCCTCCATAAATAATCCAGCCATTTTTACTAATCCTATTTTCTCGATAGTTGTCATAAAAGCCTCTTGATTTTTCTTTTCAAATTGTAAATTCTGTTAACGGATCCTTTAAAAATGTGTTATTTTATATACAAAAAAATGTACAGTGTACATACATAAGAAGTACAAATCTGTATTAAATTGTGATTTTTAAATACATTTTTTTTTTCTCTTCATATTTGAGACATTTTTGGAGGCTTTTGAAGTATACGACGACTAATATAAGAATTAAGTACTTAGATAATACGAGTTCCTTGGTTTTTTTTTTTCGAACGATCGAAGAGTATACCTTTTCACACAAATATTATTATTAGTATGTTAATTAAAAATGGTTGTATGCGACATAATGAACTTAAGGTTTTTTACTTCCAAATATTTTATATCTGTTTTGGATATTATTATAATATTAAGTAGTTTCTGATGTCTTGTTTATTTTTATCCTACGGTTATCATATTTATGTCGCATTTTTAAGCTCTCATTTAATCGGTAAGTTTTAAGTAATTCCATTTGAATAAGTCAATTAAGACTATAATGTCCATTGTTTTAATGTAGTAATACTAGTAATAATTTTAGATCTGTGACATTGTTACAACGAAGTGTACTTTTGTAGGTGCAATAAAGTAAACTAAACATTTATTTATTTATTTTATTAACAGAACTACCCTCTATACTGTATAATTAGACCGACGCCTCTTTGTTGCTGTTAGGTAGATCCCAAGCTCCTACTTCGGTCAATAAATCCTTTTTCGTTACAAAATAGTCTTTGTACCACATGATGTGTTCTTTTTTTTCCTGGGCGGTGTAAAATGGATTCTTTGAGAGCCCGACGCAGACGAGCTCCATGAAGTGGCGTATCGGTCCTTTCTTCGGGCACCAGTCTTCTAGATGTGTGTCCAAAAATATGTGCTCGGAGAAATGTATCTTTTGTTCCTCTTCCAGTCCTAGAATAACGAAAACGACCAATTTGAACTTAGTAAAGCGTCTGTGGGTACAGGTAAGTCGGCCAGTGTCCACTACACTACACATAGAGTGATGCTACTGTGCTGGTTCCCATTTTTTCCAGATAAAAATATAATATAAACAAAAAAGAAAATCGAACCTACGGATCTTTTACATTACACTGGCAAAGACGAAACAGTGAAGTGTTTTTTTTTTGCTTAGATGGGTGGACGAGCTCACAGCCCACCTGGTGTTAAGTGGTTACTGGAGTCCTTAGACGTTTACAACGTAAATGCGCCACCCACCTTGAGATATAAGTTCTAAGGTCTCAAGTATAGTTACAATGGCTGCCCCTACCCTTCAAACCGAAACGTATTACTGCTTCACGGCAGAAATAGGCAGGGCGATGGTACCTACCCGTGCGGACTCACAAGAGGTCGTACCACCAATGTTTATTTTCTCAACTGTTTATGAGACTTGTTTTGTTTAGTATCTATTAACTTACTGCTTACGTGTTGCTAGTAACCAGGGATAATGCTAGCTTTAATTGACGTGATCTATTAACGACCTTTAGCCGAGCTATCAGACTTTTTATTTTTTAAATATCCTAAATAAATTACATTGTTTTAGTGATAGATTTGACTGGGAACGCTAGTCTGTATTTACGTTATTATTAGAGCACTCTGTGCAGCTTGCTTATATAGATATATTTCTGACGCAGCGAAATCATGAGTTCTAGTTTGAAGAGTGTGGTTGTATTTGCGGCGGGGTTATAAGGTGAGTGCCGGCTTTCACATTTCGAGGTCAATGGGCTCTGGTAACCAAAATACCAGTTGATCTGTGAGCTCATCTGCACAACACTAGTTATAAAAAACCTTAATATATTTTGTAAAGAGACTAAAAGGTCTTAAAGCTTAGCAGGGGGGTGTAAGATCGGAGCCATCTTATCCATATAGGATTCATACTAGTTTCTTGTTACTGAGATTTCTTTCTCATCTCACAATGTTGAGTGCTGTAGCATTATTTATTACAATTCACGTACCTTGCTCGTTGTCAATGGGGAATTTCCAAACTTTACCCTGATTGGTCCACAGGATCATTTTCTGGAAATAATTGGCCGGGGGCTGTGCCGTTGCTAAACTTAGCTCTCGTTTTTTTAGGTTCTCCCAAACATCCAGTTTTGTTCCATAGTTTGGTTCTGTTGTCTTGAATATACCAAGTGGCTCACCCCCAAATATATCAATTTCTGTGATTTGTGGAGTACCACTGAAAGTTAGAAAGAAGATTATTAAAATTTTAAAATATCATTCTACTGCACTAAATAAACTGCTTAAAAAGTTGTGGTATTCCCTATAGCATTCTGTAAGGGTATTCTTAGACTAATATATTTTTTAGCCGAGATAAATATCTTTATTGAAATATCAGAGGTCTTAATATGCACCTAAACTTGCAGTGGTGCTAACAACCAAATCTACATGTGATTAACACAAAGACACAAACACCTCAAACACTAAGACATGCTCATGCTCATGAGTTAACCACTCATTACACACACCTTGAAACACCTAGGCAAACATCATATATTATTAGTTGCCTTAAATCAATTACATATTTCAGTTTCAAGGACAGAATAGCTATAATTCCAATGTACTTAATGCCTCCAGTTTGTCACATTGTGGGCAGTGGCATCTACATTATGATATCTATCTCTAACTCTTTCTCTCGTCTTTTAGCACACAGATGTCCACTGTTGGACATAGACCTTCCCAAAGTGTCATAAAAACCTGTATTTATGGTCTCTACTAATCATTTAACGCCAAGAAATATGAACTCATATGCCCATGTTTGCGAATGACCATGAAGTTGTTACCAGACTCAAATATATGTGATAAATGGGTGATGGAAATACATTGGGAGTATATTAAACAGATAAATAATTATAAAATATTACCTTCTGTTACTGTCTCTTCCTTGCCTTGTCCTGTCATTGGGAACATATGCTGATTTCCGTTGTGAATATCTAGTAGGAGAAGCTTCAGTTGTCTTTGCTTTGCTTACAAGTCTTTTCACTTGCTGCTCTCTAGTATCTGGTTTTTTTTGGACTTCATCAGGTTCTATTGTTCTGTCTACCTTCATCCCAACTAAAAGGTCACTGGAAATGTTCCATTGGTAGTAGATGAAAAACTTGAAAGACTAAATAAAAGCATTTCATTGAGAACACTGGTCTTATAAAAGTATTACTTTTGATTTTAATTTTATGCTTAATGAAAGATGAATATTTACTTAACTATTGTCTGTAAATGTGAACTGTGTCCCATTAATTGATTGAAAGTTATACTAGACTACAATTTAAACATAAACTTATAGACTTTTTTTAAAAATATTCTCAATACCGATTTGAGGATGCAAATACAATTCAAAAATAAAATAATACTAGTGTAATGTTGTGGTTTTTTTTATTAGTGTACTCCACAGACACAACCCACTGAATTTCTTAGCAGATCTTCTCTGTGGGTCACAATACTCATCGAGGGGTAGATTCAGCAAAGAACTGTTCTTGTTAGGGTGGATGTTACAAAGCCTCTCAGGCTGAGTTTCATAAGCCCACCAGTACACTTGGTGAGGAATAGCCCCTCTTGGCCATTGCCAGTAGATAAGAAAAAAGTAAAAACTAATAAACCTGTGTTCAGAATTACTCCTACTCTCTTGTATGATATGAGTTTTTTATATGTTAGCATCAACTTGTACATTTTTTTGGTGATGGTAAATGGTAAAATGCAAAGAAAGAGGTTATAATTTGATTTAATGTTTACCTGAGAGTGGTAGAAGTTTGATTGATTTTCCCAAGTACACGAGATAGAAGTTCTGCTTCTGTTTGTTTGACATCACCCCCGATAGCTTGAGCAACATCACTAGCAGCTTTTGTGATGCTCTCCTCTGAAATTTATTTGGGATATAAACTAACTTTTTTACAACTGAAATTGAGTGTCATAATAAATCATATTTTACAGTCTGAATCGATTGTGACCCACTACAAGACTATCGACAAAAAGTGATAGGTGTATTAATGGCATTAAGCTCAAGGTTGCAGGGCATTGAGTATTTATTAATATTATCGAAATATCGATTATGTATGGGGTATGTTATATAGCCGATCCATTATGATTTAATGTTTCAAAGACACATCATTAAACAAATTATTTTATTCTAACCTATTTTTTCAGTCTTCACTTCTATTTCGTCCGCTTGTTTACTTCGCCTAGTATCTGGAGATGTTGCGAATTTTTCTCTGTACTCAGCTTCACTTATTTTTGGAGGTGCCATCATGCTTTTCAACAGTTCTTGAATCTTTTCAGTAGCCGGATCATTTTTTACGGTTTTCTTCTTGGCATCTTGAATTACTTGAGGCTTCCCATCATTATCCTTGGATTTGTCTGACAAACACCGTGCGATTACCCTTAAATCTTTTCTGAACTTGAGTCTGGAATTGATAGTTACTTTTGAATAAAATTTGGTACAAAGACAATGTTTACTTACATTAACCATATATTTAAATATATTTACAAACAAACCTTGTTAACATAGTAACTGACTATTCGAAATATTAGGCAATTTTACTTTTCTTTTTTAGGTTAAATTTCTGTGGTTTTGTTATTACAAATTTATTGACAGCTGACTGACAGTGCGGTTTTTTTTAAGGGATTTTATGACCTGGTCACTAAGACTTTTAAGTCATGTCTTATTTTATAAATATTCTTATTTTTATGAAAAATTATAATATGGAGTGAAATGAAATGAAGATGATTAATTTGAGACGTTAATCAACTGAGATGAAATTAAATGAAATGAGATGATATGGGATGAAATATAATCTTAGTAAAATGGTGGTCATTTACTGAGATTTTTTCAGTGGAATTTTTGGAGGTTTCCGAGAAGTTACCTCCAGCGGTTTTTTTTTAATTTTCCCACATTTGTACACTTTCACAGATATTAAACAGATAATAAACCACCGTTATTACACATTTAAACCTGAAGAAATACTAAATAGACAAAATAAAACAAATCACACAACTGCACTCCTCGCGTTCCCGCCAAAAAGTGCATGACTGACAGTGTGGTTTTTTTTTCAATATTGCAAAGGTAAAAAAAACCTGCTATAAAACCTAATTTTTTATGTTGTAAGAAACCCAATTAGTCTAATGAACTAATGACAGTTTCATATTGATTGGAATGCAACGAAATTGATTAATCCCAACTTGATTATTGCATAAAATTGAAATAAATGAAAGGAGATGAGGCGAAATGTAAAAATATTTCAATGAAATAATGGGAATCTACTAAGATTTCTACATGGACTTTTTGGATGGAGTCGAGATACCACACTCCACGATTTTGTTTTCTCTCCACACTTTCACAAATTCTAAGCCACCATCATTATACCTTTAAATTTGACGAATCTCGAAACTAACAACGAAAATTCCCGCAAATAAATCATACTTTACCATACCTATATTAATATGTCGTATGTAGTCCAAGCCGAGAGTTTTTTCCCCTATCTATTCGCTGGTAGCCTAAAAGGCTATTCCAGCTCGGAAGGGTAGGTGAGCTCACGGGCTCAACCTCAGAGAATTTGCTAGCACTAGCCCTAGCAACATCAGTGCTTCGCAGAATCTACTACCGAATCGCAATCGCGACCCACTGAGAAGGTCCGGCGAGAAATTTAGTGGGCTGTATGAGTTAGTTCGTTCGTCGAACTCTTCGTTGTGGGGACGGTGCTTGAGGCACCTAAAAGCACCGAGAGTGAATCCGGGGGATCCGACATGGCATGTTTCAAAAGTATACAATTCACTAATCATAATTCCCCAAATTTACCTTTAAAACTTGGCAAGTTTCAGTCAAATTTAGGATTTTTCGTTTCCGATCTTGTTTCAATTAAAGCCAACCACCAAATAGTACAAATAGATGTCGTGCAAATAATACAATTGACGCAATAGATGGCTCGCGAATCGTTTCAACAAAGGTATTGGACATAGTTAATACACTTAATAGGTATTGGATATTTGGCGATGATGACAGCAAAGCATGGCAGTATTTAAATCATAATAAAACAAACGTTTACATTGCGTATATACGCAAGGCACTTTATTTGTGGACGGGTACTACTACAAAAAATACAAAACATAGACAAACATACATAAAGTTTCAATTTAATAATTACACAATAATAATCAATGAAATTTAACTCAGAATTATAACTAAAGACATCACATTTGCGACTTAATTCTACAATTGAACAAGATATAATAATAAAATGAATCATTCGTCAAAAAAACGTTTACATAATCAGGCGATAATACACTGCAGCACCATTTCACAGGATTCTACCTTACATAGCACAAAATATGGCTTTACTAAGAACAAAGTATCAAGTTTAATTTAACAGTTTTCCCTATTTTCCAGTAGTTTAGCTGAACTTTAATCAAAATCATTAAAAGTTGGAAATATACTTCTTTTTTTTTGGATAGATGCTTGTGGCCTAGATACAATAAGTTAATGAGTGCAAGTGCACTCATTGGATTCGCTCGATAACAAGAAACTGTTAATTACTATTTGAAGTTTGACTAAATAAGTATTAAAAACAAACATTTATTTTAAATGTTTCCAAAATATTCATAAATGAATCGTTTGAAGATTCTTAACTTATTATATCAACTAGAGCTAAAATAAGCTTATTACCAATTTTATTCTTATCTTAATATAAGTACTAGCTAGTACAAGTTACGTTAACACTAAACATACCATAACCGGTCAAATGACCCAATTTTAACTTTTGCATTGAAAATGCACATATCATCTTATTGCTTTTGCACATTTGACTTCATCACTTTTTCTTACCAATTAATCTACAGTTATTATACTTTTTTTTTGGTGTTTTGTTTTGTTTATTTAGAGTAATACTTGCCGTATACCGTTACCTATCTATTCGTTATGGTAGAAATAGGTACCAGTAAGTATTGGTATGATTAGTGTTAATGGTTACGCTTAAATTAATTAAGACTTTTTTGTTTTCGAGAACAGAGGAGCATACGGCCTGCATATATGGAGTTACCAGCGTCACTCATGGACATTGGCAATGTCAAGGGCACATCTAAGCCGCAACGCACTGTTGGGGAGGATCCGTTTAGATCCTCGTTAGAAGGACATGTCATAACACTCAGCCAACACTCTGGAGGAGAGTTCATGCTAGAGCAATATGGTACGTATCAATGATATCTGGAAGGGCACTTTGGATGAAACAGTGGTTTCAAATGCTGCTCTGATCGCGAATGTTAACACTGAATATCACTCGAAAAATAAACCTCAAAACCCCAACAGTTTCATCACCATTGCATTTCAGGTTTGCATCACCATTGAAGACAGGCTATTCTTCGCAGTGAACGCGCTCATCTTTCTTGAATGAGTACTTATACATTTTATAATATTGCAAAAAATGTATTGAGACTTAAGAATTGAGCTAAAATATTTATGTTGACATGAACACAAGTGTACAATACACATAATTATCAATTGTATTATTAACAAAGTTACAATTAAAATTACAATGTCGTTTGAGCAAAACAGAAAGATTTGTTTTTTTTTGTTTTTCGAGTCTAGCATATTATCTCTAGTCTGATTTCTTATTAGGATAAGTTGCACATGTCAATGTGGCAATGGAAATACTTCACGAAACCACCATATAATATTTTTTTTTTTTCAGGAAAAATGAAAATTCAGATTGCCCTCGACTCGTATGGGAGAATATTGTAACTTATTTTGTTAATTACACTAATAGTAATGAAAAGTCGTCTGTGACCACAAAAACTGTAAAGTATTCCAAAAGTCGTAAATAATATTACAAAGTCGGACATTATAACCACGAAATTAAATCATAAAAATAGTTTTTAATTATGACTACGACTCGCGTACCGAAGAGAATACTATAATTCCACTAATATTGAAATAATAATAACCGAATTTTTGCATTAAAGTTTTTGGGATACGGTTACGTTATTTCTTTGAGTTACATTTTATAATAATGTCATATTATTTTTGTACCTAAATTAGTTGTTGTTATGAATAATTTTACTGTCTTCACTATTTCGAAGGATTAATCGTTTCTCGGGTAAACGAATAGAAGGTTAACAATAAACATTGCATGAAAGACAATTTAGAAAACGTCTATTACATATAGATATATCGAAACGCTTTCATCCCTGTAAAGTACTTGAGTTAAATGTTTCAATCGGTGTCGTTTTTTGATTTAAATTCTCAATATCGTTACGAAAAAGCAAATCACTAATTTTTTATCCAACAATTCGGAAAAACGCAAACCTTTTTTTTTCTTCTTCCTATCTAATCGTTGGTAGCCTAAGGGCCTATTCCAACCTCACGCGGACCGATAGGTGAGTTAGCTGACTCTACCTGAGAGGTTTGCTAACACTAACCCTAGCAAGTCCATTGCTGAATCTACCACCGGATCGGAATCGCGACCCACTGAGAAGATCCGGCGAGTGAGTTTGGCTGCCCACCGATAATTATTTGTAATTTAATCTACACATTTATCTGTAATGTGCTCTCGAGCCGTATTAATTACAAAATTAACAAAATACTAAATTTATATATAGTATTTTGAACACAGTAACATCTACTTAACGTAATGTATAGGTTAATGACGAAATTTTGGTCCACATCATCCTATCGAATTTTCGAGATCATTGTCTTAATTATAAAATGTAAAAATATAAATATCTGCACCAGTTTTGTATTACGTGACCCAGCACTGTATTCTAATTGGTAAACTATTAGCATCGTATGTTTCTTGATTCGGTTAGTTTCAAAGCGGTGTTATGCCAGAGTTCTTGTCCAAATTAATTAGTTGGTTATTGGTATTAATTGACTCTTTAAATAATAATTAGCAAAACACGTTGTGCAGACAATTATATCTTCGAATTTCTAACTTTGCTAAATTTTCAAAGTCCTTTTGTCTTTTCTATAAAGCCTGTTTGTTTACATTTTCACAATGACTTTGTTTATTTTCAATTCGGTGCGGTGTGATGTAAATGGTACATATTCCCTCATGTAGGTACAACAATTATGGCACGTAAATCTATTCTAATCGGATACACGAAATCGTATTAGCACCATCGCTTGCGGCGACGAGTTCGCCACCACGCGACCCCACATTTTGTGAATAGCACACAACAGCTCTAAAACTGTAAATTTTTTGACTCGATTATTGCATATAAGCAAATAAGGCACGTTCCACACCAGAAAACCGTTTAGAAATTTGAACGATCAACAAAATGCGGGGTTTATAGCTTACTTAAGGCTACATTCACAGCCGTTTAGGAACTAAGTTTCACGAAGCCGAAGTATGAGTAGCCGGGTCGGAGCCACACCCTCCTGTTGGGTTCACGTTGAGCGATATTGACGGTGTCGCCCTTGTACAGTCTCGCGACGGTCTGCACCGAGCACGACATCTGGGACTTGGCTATCGGCCGCCGGCTGGAGTCGTCGCCCGTGGCGCACGTGGACAGCAGCCGGGGCTCCTTGTCCGGTTGGTGGGCCCAAACGAAGTAACAGTTCGACTCTTTAGTTAAGTACACCACCTGGGACGACACAAGAAACATTTGCATCGTTTTATTGCTGAGTTGATTTTCAAATATTTTGTAGGAATTGCTAAAAGATATTTGGAAAAAAAAAAGTAACTTAAAAAAAAAAACACAGATATCAATGCTTTTTTTCCCTAAGCTGGTAACCTTAGAGGGCTATGTAACCGAGCGAGTAGATAGGTCATGGGGCTTTAACCTGAGGACGTTGCTAATACTAGCCCTAGCAAGAGCAGTGCTTCGTTGAATCTACTATCAGATCGGAAACGCGACCCACTGAGAAGATCCGATGAGAAACTTAGTGGGCTAGGTCTGTGGATTACTTTACTCGCCGAGCTCTTCGTCGCCAGCGACGGGTTCGACGAGAACGATGACCGGTACTTGAGGTACTTAAAAGCACCGTTAGTGGATCGAGAGGATTCGAAATGAAGTGTTTAGGGCGACGTCGACAGTTTACCATTCAGTCCGCAGGATCAGGTACGATCAATGCTAACTTCATAGCAAAAAATTTTTAAATGGTTATTTATAAATAAACTTGTTAAAAACGTTATAAATGCACGCGCTAAGATCCCTTTCTACAGGTCGATACTTAATACCTATAATCAAACTGCACAAATAGTCTATATTCCGACGCTCCACACATTATACGCATTAGTAGAGTCGATCTATCGACGGTTCGCGCTCAAAGGGTTAAAATTACGTCATTCGCTTTGAAACGCGATGCCGAAGACTCAATATTCTGCTATAACGGTTCTTTTTTTTAAACTGGTAATAACTAATGTAAAGCATGGTTTAATGAATAATGAATTTGAACAAAACACTAAGGGATTTTATTGTCGGATTACGATATAGTGCAATGAAAACAAAGAATGACTCACTTGTGTATAAACTAAATAAAGTCCGCTCTCATTAATCGTTACGTAGTTGAAGTCGCTGTTCAGTTTGATTTTCTCGTCGCTCTGTTTAGAAGAGACTTCGGTGTCTCGAACCCACGGACCCATTAATGCTGTAACAATAATATTTACATCAATCAAACCATTAACTAAATTTTATATTTTTAAATATTACATTATCGAAATAAATAATAATAATAATAAATAAACAATCACGCCACGTTAACTGGTCCCGTGATAAGTTCGTAAAGAACTTGTGTTACAGGTACCACCAGATAACGGAAATAAATGTAAGATTTTTTATTATACACATACATATATTTAATATACATCCATAACCCTGGAAAAGACATTTATATTTACCATACAAATATCTTCCCTTGGCGGGATTCGAACCCGCGACCCCCTTGTGTAGTGACCATGTCACTTACCACTACACCAGACGGCCGAAATATAAAAATGTGGTGAACGTCACCCTAATTACAGGGAGCCACAGTAAGCAATTAATAAATATACACGTGTATATTAGTTTACAATAAATATCACAGTAAGCTTCGGAACTTTTTTAACACGTACATTGCCAATATTATTACGTCATCTTATTTTAAATGACAAAGAAGATTCCTAATTCAATTTTTATAGTTTTAATTTCTCATTTTTGTGTATTTATTGCCTGTGGTAGATAGTGTTGATAAATATTGTCTTTTATTTTCACTTTATCTATAGTATATTTTAAAAAATAAATTTGCGCTATAGAAAAATGTTTGATCACATTTATATCTTTTTTCCCCTACCTATTTGGTGGTAGCCTAAGGAGCTATTCCTACGCGTGGACTGGTGAGGTCACGGGCTGAACCTCAGAGAATTTGCTAAAACTAGCCCTAGCAAGAGCAGTGCTTCGAAGTCCGAAGTCGTCGTGGCCTAAAGGATAAGACGTCCGGTGCATTCGTGTTGAGCCATGTTCGAATCTCAGCTGGGTAATAATTTTTCTAATGAAATACGTACTCAACAAATGTTCACGATTGACTTCCACGGTGAATAGCATCGTGTAATAAAGATCAAACCCGTAAAATTATAATTTGCGTAATTACTGATGGTAGGACTTCTTGTGAATCCGCGCGGGTAGGTACCACGACCCTGCCTATTTCTGCCGTGAAGCAGTAATGCGTTTCGGTTTGAAGGGTGGGGCAGCCGTTGTAACTATACTTGAGACCTTAGAACTTATATCTTAAGGTGGGTGGCGCTTTTACGTTGTAGATGTGTATGGGTTCCAGTAACCACTTAACACCAGGTGGGCTGTGAGCTCGTCCACCCATGTCTTTCTTCAAACGAGGCTTGTGGAGACTATTAAACAGTAGGCAGCGGCTTGGCTCTGCCCCTGGCATTGCTGACGTCCATGAGCGACGGTAACCACTCACCATCAGGTTGGCCGTATGCTCGTCTGCCTATACGGCAATAAAAAAAAACGCGATATTAAACCGTAAATGTAATTTTAATTACGTCTACAAATCGCGAAAACCGAAGAATCTTTTATCTTATAAAATCATCGTGCAAAATGTTGTCGATGCAAATGTGTTGTTCAGTGACACGCAATATTTATGTTTTATACCAAAAAGGAGTTCAACGTTTGAACTGTTTATAATATGTATATTCCTGCAAACAATAGAACTGCCAGAATCTCAATCGCTTTTTTTTGCATTTCAGTTTCGTGTTCATGTGATGTGATTAATTAAAAAATATGTATATATTTTTTTTGTTTTATCACGTGTTAATCAAATGGTTATCTAATGAGGTCATGGATTTTCTATTAACAGCGCGCTAACACTAGCGTTGTGACACACCACGTGTGCTTTTCACGTGGTTCTTCTGCCTCACATCTGTTATTCAAACTGAAATAAATTCACAAGTCCTAAGTTCTCGCAGTTTATTAAAAATAAATTTCTTTGCTGTCGAAATATTTGTCCGACTACAGCTTAAAGTATTGAAAGAAGTGAATTGGGTTATCGATCAGCTAGCATTACAAAGTACACTCTGCTAACGGATAATCGACAATAGGAATGCCCTACCCATAAAGTCTGTCCATTCGGATGACGTTCTTACGATATTACATGTACATAATTGTTAAGAACACTAGTCACCTGTTTATTTTTTGTATCAGAATGTAAGCTGACACAAAAAGACAGGTAGGAATTGCATTCAGGCCTAACCAGTGTGATTCTTTATCGTAAACTGTAACAATAATGTTGCAGAATAAGCACGCAAATGTGTTAGCAAACTACAAAAACTTCCTCTAATTTTTCTTTCTCAGTTTTTTTTGAATGGTTATGTAGTAGTTTGTATAAAATGGTACAGCTTTCCTGTACATTATTGCTTCTGAGCAATTTTTAGATGAAGTCTGATTGGTACATTAGCTATTTTTCCAAAAATATTCCATTTTTTTTATTGCTTAGATGGGTGGACGAGCTCACAGCCCACCTGGTGTTAAGTGGTTACTGGAGCCCATGGACATCTACAACGTAAATGCGCCACCAACCTTGAGATATAAGTTCTAAGATCTCAGTATAGTTACAACGGCTGCCCCACCCTTCAAACCGGAACGCATTACTGCTTCACGGCAGAAATAGGCAGGGCGGTGGTACCTACCCGCGCGGACTCATAAGACGTCCCACCACCAGTAAATTTAATAATGCTTATAGATAATATTGTGTGACCATGCAAATTGGTTTCAATGGACTACTACATATTTTTGCCAAGAAATCGATGTCATTTAATGATTAGGTACTCAAGATGGTAATGTCGATGGTGATTTTGCGAGATCCACTACCCTAAAAATTAGTTCGTTTTGGTTAAAAACAATCGCTGGGAACCACACAACGGAAGTAGAGACTAATATAAACTAACATTAAGATAAACGGGACTTCCTGCAGCAGAGTTTTTAAACATTCCAGCGAAGGCATCTTAATGCCTACATCCGCCTATTTATATTATTCAGAAGCACTTGGGTTTGTACTTATGTGATGTGTAGTAATGTGAATTCCTTCCGTGTTATGCCTGCTAATTTATTATAACTATTTCGTTGTGAATTGATACTGTTTACTTTGGTGGACCTGATCAAGAAAAAAATTAGTGAATGTTAATGATCTAGTAAAAGTGAATCCCATTAAAATAATTATGATAATTAAGCCGAAAGCAGTATTAATGATTTCAAATTACTAAATTTTCTATTGTTATTTTACGATAGTAATATTAATGAATAAAAATTATTAAATGTTCTATGTGTTCTAAGGTTAATGTTTTTTTTAACTACCTATGCTGATAGACTTGAGAGGCTATTTCAGCTTCTCCTTGGCGTGTAGGTGAGCTCAAGGTGCTCAAACCGGGAGTTTTAGCACTGGCCCTAGCAAGAGCAGTGCTTCTACCACCGGATCGGAAACGCGACCCCACTGAGAAGATCCGGCAAGAAACTCATTGAGCTGTGTCTATGGGGGGCTAATGTTGAGTGCTTGCCGGAGCCCACGGAAATTATAACGTGAAGTCGAGTTCTAAATTATATTTAACAACCTTTTTCCTTCTTTTTACCCTTTCTTTTTACTATGAGCAAATAATTCAAAGCCAATGATGCAAAACCATCACTATGTACCACGTAACAGTTAAAATTTCATTAACAACTTGTTATTGATTTCATTATATAGCGCGGGCATCGCTTATTTTAAAGCTAGCATGACAATGACAGTATTATCACGCGTGAAACTCGATAACAGTGACGAATTTTTAAAGTTGAACAAATAAAATCAGAACTAATGTGTTGTATTGCATTACTCACAATTCGAGGGGTGAAACGATATTTGGTTTGAGCGACATTTTTGCAACTTTACTGGCGAGCCAATTAAAGTTTAAAGTTTGGAAAAAAATATTAGAACAAGTAAAACTTCTTCAGCTATTTCAATGGATTATACTTAATTGAAGTTCAATTAAAAACATCGAACTGTTGATGCTAATACCAAATAAAACGCATCTTTTATTACAAAGATAAATGACGCGTATAATATTTTGTTTTTATATTTTAGATGGGTAGACGAGCTCACAGCCCACCTGGTGTTAAGTGGTTATTGGAGCTCATAGACATCTACAACGTAAATGCGCCACCCACCTTGAGTTATAAGTTCTAGTCTCAGTATAGTTACAACGGCTGCCCGACCCATCAAACCGAAACGCATTACTGCTCCACGGCAGAAATAGGCAGGGTGGTGGTACCTACCCGTGCGGACTCACAAGAGGTCCTACCACCAGTATTAAGGGAAATGTCGCTTAAACCAAACAGCCTGTCACCCCTCGATATGTATTATGAGTTACTGGGATATGTCGCGAACTGTGAGCACTCTTGACAACAGATTACGATCCTAGATTGTATTCGAGTAAAATTTAAAATATGCGTGCGTGTTTCAGACCTTGACCTCACAAGTGAGAAACATCATTATAACCGCCGGGCTTCCAACAGGCCTAATGTGGCCCATTAGCTTTATTTACGATGTTAACATATTACGTAGTTAATATAGTATTTATTTGTTTTACTTTTCTTGAAGACACTGGTGAAACTCTTAAGAATGGGGCGCGTTAAAAAAGAAAGGAAAGAGGCTCCAGCTTCCACTTAAAATCAGGGGGGCGTGTGCTTGTTCACCAACATACGTAATAAAATTATGGAATAGGAAGCATTCGTTATTAGTTTAAGAAAAATCCAATTAAAGGGTAATAATATTTTCGCGTATGTACGATAGACGAACAATTTCAATAGTATTATTCACAATAAAAATTGTAGAACAATGTCTGGCTTCTTAATTGTAGGAGCATCGAATTAATTACAGGAATATGGCACATGGGCCTCCACAATACGAATGTGGCATTGTTTAAATATTTGTCAACTAATTTTAGTCTTATTCCCTAGGCTTAAGGTTTATAAATAAACTTAAATATCAGTGGCAGAGCAATGCGAATATCTAAGCACACATCCTGTGGCACACTGTATTATTATCATTGTTCCAGTCGCATACTTCTTTGTACTGGTAGCTTTGTTAGTTGATGTTTATGTTGGTAAACAAATATAAACCTTATGACCTTGTTTTAAGTTGTTTGCCATAACGATATGATAATTATGCAACATGATTTTTATTGTTTCTGTATTATTATTCACGTCAATAAGAATTTTGTACTGCATACTTTTATTTATTTTGCTTTGAATGGAATGTTTTGTTTGCAATATAAATCAGATCATTTAAAAAAAGAAAGGGAAAGCACATAATTTTGCAATAACGACTATTAATTTTCAATATGTTGCAACTCAGGAAGTACCCTTTATAGTATTTTATAAATATTATTATGTCAATGTACACAACTTATGCCAAATAAGTGAGCCAATTTTTTTTTAGTTTAGTACTTCCCTTGACAGTTAAACGTTTGTAAAACAAAACTCCTATGGGGCATGTGTTTGTGCTCATTGAGAACATTATTTTTATAGTTTGCTAAAAAGTGACAGAGATTGAGAAACAATTTAATAGTACTCACATTGCGTACTCATATTTTTCTCCTGGTATGCTCCGTTGAAATGGACAACCAGTAAATCTGAAAATTTTTATTAGTGAATATATTGTTTATTAAATTACCTTTTATCATTACTTTTTGCCTTAGTATACCTTTTTGTAGGACTGAGAAATTGTTATCAAGAATATCTTGAGTCATGTTTTTCTTTCTTGAATCTACAAGTAGCATGTCCTCACCAAGGTCCTCCACAAAGTATTTCTTGGCATTCTCATTGTTCATTCTGGGTTCTCTGTCTGAGGACTGTGGTTTTGGGGCAACCAGAGCACTCTGCACAAGTGTCTCATGTCCTATGTTTTGAAACATGAAATGGTCTTTTATCATATCCAGTTGCCTCCTCATTAAAATCATTTCATTCCAATAATAGAAAGCAATGGAACAACTAAGAACCATACATATGACACTTAGCATAAAATTTAAAATGAACAAAAGCTTTATTTTCTTGGAAGACGCTATCGAGAATGTTGTATTTATATGTACACCAAGGTCTGATGGTTTCTCTGCAAAAAAAAAAAAACAAACAACGTTTTTAATCAACGCACATTCTCGTGGTATATTTTAATTATTTTATTATTTATATTAAAGTAACTTACCTGTTTTTAGATGTATAACTGGGCAATCTCGAGAGCCTAGTTTTGCATCTTTGCTTTTACCGGTGTTCAAAAATATATTTGCACCTGACGAGTTTAATGGAACACCTTCCCCTAAATGTATCTTCCTTTCAACGTCCATTATAAATATTATTGTAGTATCTACGAACGGTGTAGTGTAGTACTACTGTTTACTCGAGCATTGGCGTTAGCGTCGAACCTAAACAAAGGACATGAAACTTTTAAAAGTTTGCGCTGACCGCACATGATAACCGCGCTTTGATAAAAAAATATTGCTCACTCACATACCTGAACTGGGTTGATATCACTCTTAACATTAATTTTGCACTAGTTTTATTCACTTATATAAACATTTATTTACACTTTAAAGTTTAGCGAGTGGTTTTTAACAAGTTTGCAAAAACAAAAATAAACAGAAACAAATGACCCTTTCACTCGTTCGCACTACGCTTGGCCGTCCTGGTTCGGTCGGTCGTACCGATTCGGCATTCGGCAAGGGCGAGCAACTTACGAGCTGTTTGACGTTGAACGCTACGGCGGCGCGCCAAATTTGAACTGAGTTGCAAGCGCGTGCGTCGCACAGCCAATGCTAATTGTGAAGTGATTCAAGCAAGTGCCACGGAATAACTGTATATCGCCCCAGGAAAATATCGATGAGCACTGGATGCTACATAACATCGAAATGATACAACGATGCCCCTTTTATTTGTATTTATCTAACAGATTTTTTGTGAGCGCAGCGTTTTCCCACGTTTTGTTTTGCTATTTGATAATAATATGGTTCCTTTATTTAAAAAGCTTTTATTACTTTGGTGTGTACTATTCATGTATCACAATTTTGCAACGTAATTTTTGGCAAATTTAAAACTTCCGTCGTGAAAATTTGCACACAGGACCGTTCACGATACAAGCAATTTATAATTTTGGCTCAGTATCCCGGCTAGTAACGCAAAAAAATATTTAATTATTAGTTCGATTTGCTATTCAAGTCTATTTTTTTTCGAAAGCTGAGCAGCTAATGTGCTAAAAACAACTGTTCCAATTTTTCTCATAATCGAATGAATGGATTAGAAACATAGACGTTAAACGTACATACAAATAATCATAATTCCTTTATAAACTTTCAACCACTAGTCCATCCTCTTAGTAGTAACATTTTGAAATACGCTAATGTAATTTTATATAGGTATATACTAAAGCTTTGAAAAGTTATAGCAAATTTTTTTTGACTTGTCATTGTTCAATTTATGTTAAGTGGTTACCGGAGCCTATTAGGCATGACAACGCGAATATATTTAATAATTGTATAGCAATTACGCAAGTTATAATTTTAATTAACATCAAAGTTTCACGTGGTAATTTTCAATTTCGTCGTAGGCTTTACCTGTAACCACTAATCTCATAGAAACTGTTTCTTGTTCTCGTTGATAATGCGCTTTTCATTGTTCAAAGTGATTTTGAAGTAAGGGTTCTCAATACAGCGCAGGTACATGTAGTACCTGCAAAACATGGCATTCATTTACCGTCTTAAGGTTATTTGAAAAGGAATATTTGAACTGGGATATTAAGATCTGGAGTATTTACACAAATTGTTTTACGAAGTATACTTTTGGAGGTTAAAATGCAAAAACCATTCAGAAGTGTTTTATTTTTGGAAAGCGAGCCTTAAGAATATAAGTAAAACTTAGCATTTATTGTAGATGTGTATCTACTATTATATCTAACGGGGTAATAATATGTATAGTAAAGTAAAATAGGCATACATATATCAATAATTTAAAAAAATTAAATATTAATGTAATGTCTAAAGTATGTTAATGTACACTGTTACACATTTTTTCTTTAATTTAATACTTATTTAAAGCTGAAATATTAATTAATCAAAACTACTTAAAATTAGAAATTGTGTTCGATAAGGAATGCAGAACATAGCACCAGCTGCTAACATCTCGGTTCATGCCTACCCTGAATATTTCCGAATATAGAAGTCTACGGCAGATACGAATTCAGATCAATTCATTAATTTATCATACGTGACTATACTAGGGAATGATATATTTTTATATTGTTATGTAGAAATTATAAAGTTATCGGTGTCAGGAACTGGAAGGAGAAAGCCCTGAACAGAGCAGTCTGGAGAGACATACTGGACTAGGCTAAGGCCCACCCTGGGCTGTAAGGCCTAAGATGATGATGATGTAGAAGTTATACGTCTGCTACAACTTCGGTGTGCTTAGTGCGAGTTTTTTAACTTCTCGATCGCGTAAAAGTTAACTCAAATTTGTACAATTTTTTAGTTGGAACAGCCCCTCTAGCGGCAAACGGCCCTTCGAAATCTAAAATTCGCACTAAGCACACAGTTTAGCACATTTGTACGCTTTTACAGTTAACTTGCTACTCAAGAATTCGTTGGCGCAGGGAAATTGCCAATATAGTCCTCATTATCCTTTGTTTAGTGTTCTCAACTCATTGCCTTCTACGAAGCCCAACGTGAACGAAAGTCTAAAGCCTAAGTGACGTAATTGATCACTGGCAAGACTATTGATCGAAACTGTCCAGACAGACACTGGCTGAGTATATAATACCATAAACACAAAAGTTTACAAAAGACTTTTCCTGCAGCGCCTGTAAATCTTAACAGAAGCCAATAAATATTACTAAAATTATTTTTAAATATTCAATTGATTAGATAGTGCGGCTTTACTGATAGAATTGAATACTCTAAGTTGTTAATTTAAAAAGGTACACAATTGTTGAATTCATTTATAT
This sequence comes from Bombyx mandarina, assembly GCF_003987935.1. The sequence goes on along the minus strand of NW_021011509.1, from coordinate 1,091,228 downwards.
AATACCAGCAAGTAATACTAAACTAAAGATTACATAACATATTAAAGTACATATGTAATTAATCTAATTCTAAAGAACAGTAGGTACTTGTATTCAGAGCAATAACATCTTTTCTCAGAGCTAAAACATTTCTTTATCAAAACAATGTCAAAAAAAACGAATTAAAAAAGTCAAGTTAGCCTTTTCCCGGCGGGCGAAAAGGTATTTAACCTTTAACAAAGAGCACAAAAGTTACAACGGACTGAGAAATTCGCAAATATTTGTGTAACGATGGTTTCATCGTGTATCTCAGAATTTCGTACGGAAAATTGCTTTTGAAAAGCCGAAACATAATTAGATTTTTCGGTATAAATAAAAGAAATACAAGAACCAGCTTCAAGGCAGATACTAAAATGAAACAACCCTTCAGGTCTTTTGTCTTCGTTCAGTTTTGCTATTCTTTTTGGGCTTTGACTGTGATATTGAAACTATTTTTTTTTCTTTTGGTTCAGTGTGCTTAGTGCGCGTTTTTTAATATTCTCGTTAACGTAAAAGTTAACTCAAATTTGTATGGAGTTGGAACGTTTGCCTACGTTTGCCGCTAGGGGCGCTATTCCAACTGCATGCAAATTTGAGTTAGCTTTTACGTTATCGAAAACGTTAAAACACTCGCACTAAACACACAGGAGGAAAGACTTTCTCATCGTTGGGGAGGGCGCGCTGGGCATGTCGGAGTCGAAACCTAAAAACCCTAAAACCTAAAACCCCCTATCGCTTAATAACCCACGACCGAGTCACAGAAAAAAATTGGTTTTTTGTTTATCAATTTCCATATTTCAAATAGTTTGTATGTGCTTCAATGAAAATTTTTAATATTGAAATTTGTGATACGATGAGTTACTGGTGGTAGGACCTCTTGTGAGTTCGCACGGGTAGGTACCACCACCCGCCTATTTCTGCCCTGAAGCAGTAATGCGTTTCGGTTTGAAGGGTGGGGCAGCCGTTGTAACTATACTGAGAACTTAGAACTTATATCTCAAGGTGAGTGGCGCATTTACGTTGTAGATGTCTATGGGCTTCAGTAACCACTTAACACCCGGTGGGCTGTGAGCTCGTCCACCCAGCGAGGCAATAAAAAAATACCTTGAGGCTTGAGGTTGAATTGATATCATATAACAGCTGCCATATTTTTCACCGAGATTTTTTTCGAAATAACTGCCGGCTCTGCGAGCATGTTGCTATTTCTGTAGCCACGCGCCAAACTGCACATGCGCTCAGATTTTGCAAAGCGCGTGCATCCAGATGTGTTATAGAGAGCATAAAAATGGTATGTTTATTAATATTTTGGTTCTATATTGCCTATGAAAATAGCCTGTCCGGCTATTTATAAGACATTACTGTTGCTTCCCCAATATCCTCTCGTAGTCGTACATAATATTTCCTATTTAACTTATCCCCTTGGGGAGAAATTGAGAGGAACCTAAACCTAACATTTGTTTTGAGAACTACGGGAAGGGCATGTGATTAGTAAGCCAAGCCGCTGCCTACCGTTTAAGGTCTGAAGGAAGCTGCCACCGTGCTTCATCCCTACCTACACTTAAGCCTCACATTTATATCTATACATGTAAATAAAATTGGAGTGTCTGTTTGTAATATTGAAATAGCCTCTTTTTACTACATGCATATAAATATATATATATGGTACATACACCAAAATAACATTTTTAACAATTTTTGTCTGTCTGTCTGTCTGTCTGTTTGTTTTTCCGGCTAATCTCTGGAACAGCGGGATCGATTTTGACGAGACTTTCACTGATAGGTAGCTGATGATATAAGGAGGAACTTAGGCTACTTTTTATAGACTAGCTTCACCTCGCGGCGTCACCCGCGGTACTACAATAACCACGGGTAACATCGCGGGACTCAGCTATCAATAATAAAATTTAATGTTCCGAAGCGAAGCGAGGGCGGGTGGCTAGTTTTTAATGAAGTTCATCTTCGAAATTGCTGTTTCAAAAATATTTGTTGACCCAAACAAAATAAGAAGTTTCGCAGCTATTTTTTGTAGTTTGGATATTTACTACCACACACAAATTTCCTCCAGAACTCTTCACTGGAAACTTCCGTACTCTGTAGTGCAAGTTGCTGTGTTCTTGCGATCCGCACAAAATAAATCGGCTGTCCGGATGCGTACCGCGGTCCGCCATTTGGCGACTCCTACTGTAAAGAATTCGAAACGTCGCAAATCTATACATACATATAAATAAAATTGGAGTGTCTGTTTGTAATATTGAAATAACAGCTTTTTACTACATGCATATGAATATATACACGGTACATACACCAAAATAACATTTTTTACAATTTTTGTCTGTCTGTCTGTCTGTTTGTTCCGGCTAATCTCTGGAACAGCGGGATCGATTTTGACGAGACTTTCACTGATAGGTAACTGATGATATAAAGAGTCACTTAGGTTACTTTTTTAGACTAGCTTCGCCCCGCAGCGTCACCTGCGTTACGAATATAACCGCGGGTAACATCGCGGGACTCAGCTATTAATAATTATATTAAATGTTCCCGAAGCGAAGCGAGGGCGGATCGCTAGTAATAAATATAATAATAATAAAAACGCGTGATTACACCATAAAAGTATTTTTATTATGTCTATAGAAGTGATTTAATAAATAAAAGTGTTGACTTAGATAAACAAGGATAAAACCTGAAAGTGTTTCAACACTTGACCAATAATTTATAACTATACCAATGTATGTATGTACATATGGTTAAGACTTAAGACATCCGTGTCAAGTATCTACGTGACTAATTTTTCATACCCATTAATTGTTGCAAGAAACAGAATATTATTATTATTGTTATTATTACTTAAATAAGAATGAGTGTATGCCCTGTATTATAGTAATTTGAAACGTCAATGATTCAGAATTAAACAACTTCGAACACTAAATGATTCATATGATAACGATTACATTTTATAGATATTTTTTTATATGACCTTCTTACATCAAAGCCTTTTTATTATTAATATAATATTATAAAGAGGAAAGATTTGTTTGTTTGTTTGTTTCGAATAGGCTCCGAAACTACTGGACCGATTTGAAAAATTCTTTTTCCATTAGAAGCCGACATTGTCCCTGATGAACATAGGCTACTTTTTTTTTTTTTTTTTTTTTTTTTTTTTTTTTTTTTTTTTTTTTTTTTTTTTTTTTTTTTTTTTTTTTTTTTNACATTGTCCCTGATGAACATAGGCTACTTTTTTTAATTTTTTTTATTTTTTTATTTTTTGGTTTCATGTGTGTTTTAATGTTTCCGAAGCGAAGCGAGGGCGGGTCGCTATAGTATAATAATTTGATGATTCGAAGATTTTAGAGAGTGAAGAGAGAGAGGAGTACATTTCACACCAAATATATATTTGGAATGCAATATACTCAATATAATTTCTCCGTATAAATTTTCAAAAAGATACAGTCAGGTGTATTGCGATGTACTTAACGATACTTCAGAGTGATTTATCAAAATAGATAAAACCTTTAGACAATTTTGCACCTAATATCGTTATGTGTTGCCTAACACCCTATTATTAGCTACGGAATAGTATAATTTCAATTTGCATTGACGAATTCACTTACGGCTGGGATTACATGATGTCCAAGTCTTAATATCGTTTAACGGTAATCCCACCCTCAGACCGAAATATTTGATAGGAACACTAAGCTATATAGATGTTTTTTTATGTATATTGTGGAGTAAATGAGACGGAAAAAAGCGTAGAGCGATTTCAGATAGAAGCGGGAAATAAATGATGAAAACTATTACCTACCCTAATATTGAAAATAAAAATATATAATTTTAAAAATATATAAATAAACTATCTGACTCGGCAGACTTCGTAGTGCCTCAATTGATAACTAAAGGATCATATCATTATCAAGGATAAGTATAAGATAAACTTTTGTATAACATAAACTTAAAACAAACAAAAGGAATCCGTCCGACGGGGAACACATCAAAGGAAAAACAAAATTGTTATTTTTATTTCATTCTGAGCATTTTTATATTTATCTACCTTTTAAACCTTCTCTGGACTTCCACAAATAATTCAAGACCAAAATTAGCCAAATCGGTCCAGCCGTTCTCGAGTTTTAGCGAGACTAACGAACAGCAATTCATTTTTATATATATAGATTGTAGCTTAACAGGAGCGCTTAATCAGAGATACTCAAAAATTAGTTTGTGAATTCAAATAGAAAGTCTCTTGATCTATATTCTCCTAGATCTTATCGAATTTGACACGCAATCCAAAATCTAGATCAGCGGTAATTTGAGATAAATAAATAGGTCATCTATCAAATCTCATGCCTAGTCTGGTATCTAGTTTAAATTGTAAACAAAGCCATTTGGAGAATGTAGGTCAGAAGGTCGGAACAGAATCATTATGCTATATACTATGTGCACTTTTGTACAATCTTTTTCAGGGTTTACATTAAGTCGAGTTGTTTATTATAACTTGATTATTCGGCTGTTGTAGGCCCGTGCAAGTTGGTATAACCATCATGTCTATGTCTACCGTGCAGCATTGTAGAGAAGCCGATATTGTTATGTGATTCGAGACTTCGAACGATTGTTACACGAGTGGAACAGCATAATTTTGTTATTTTCTTTTTCAGTCAGATTAAAAAAGAATTATGAAAAATATTCATCGCAAATAGAACTATCGATAAGGCGATGTTTCGGTGATTAATCACAAAAAAAGGTTAAGTTTTCATAGGTTTACAAAAGGTATGTCGTTACATATTTTTACTGGCGGTAGGACCTCTTGTGAGTCCGTACAAGGTACATTTCTGCCGTGAAGCAGTAATACTTTTCGGTTAGAAGGATGGGGTAGCCGTTGTAACTATACTGAGACCTTAGAACTTATATCTCAAGGTGGGTGGCCCATTTACGTTATAGACGCTTATGGGCTCCAGAACCTCTTAACATCAGGTGGGCTGTGAGCTCAACTACCTATCTAAGCAATAAAAAAACACATTTATCGATGGCACTATTTATGTAAAGTATAAACTTTGTTGAAGTGAAGGTGTAATCGAACAAGTATTTTGTTGTTAAAAGCAAATTATTCTTAGAATCATTTTAGGCTATGTGACTAGCCCTGCTATTGTCTCTGAGGTAGCACGATCATCAAATTCCATTTCGTACTAAGTAATGAAAAATTGTGTAATAAATCTCAGAAACGTTAGAGTAACGGAAGCCTTTGCCATGACTCAGAAAAAAGGTTGAACGACCTTTTTTTTTCATTTTGCGTTGTTTACCTTACCTACTTTCATTTGGTCATGTACGCCGTACCTAGAAAAAATGTTGATGAAAACAACGTTAAGAAATATTAAAAGCACATTATGTGACGTAAAACTAGAATTATTGTTAAACAGAAGCATCAATTTACAAGGCGTAATAGAAACTGTAGGAAACAGTGTCGTTCTGTGTGCTTAGTGCGAGTTTTTTAACTTCTCGTTCGCGTAAAAAAAATAAAAAATTAACTCTAATTTGTATGGAGTTGGAACAGCGCCCCTAGCGGTAAAAGTAGGGACGCTGTTCCAACTTCATACAAAATAAAAAAACTCGCACTAAGCATATTGGATTTATTTAGGTTTTATGTTAGGTCTGTGGTATTTAGGTACAAATCGTTTAGTATTTTCTGAAGCTTTTGTGTGTTGTGAAAGATGATTCAATTGCGATTCAACATTTGCGGTTATGTCCTGCGTTATTTTATATTTTACGATGATTCGGGTGTTTGACAAATACAATGTATTTAATAAACAAGAATAACACTGTCATGTAATACAGAATTGTAATAAAAACTCGTCTGTAAAAGTTTGTAGTGTTTTGTAGTTGTTGACAACATTGTAGAATAAGTATCTGTACATTTTAATAAATAATTACATCATATATGTTTTGAGACTGGCTTCCCGCACCCCAAAGAAGGTGAGACGTTCTGGCAAATTGTCTCTACGATCGCAGGCCGGCAGAAGGAACGCCTAACCCATGCATCAGCTCGCTGAGTTTCTCGCCGGATCTTCTCAGCGGGTCGCGATTCCAATCGGGTAATAGATTCATTCGCGAAGCAGTTGCTCTTGAGTTGTTAGGTCTCCTTCGGAAGCGCTCGGGCAGCTGTTAACAAATCCCATCCCTTCTGGCTGAGCCTTTGCTCGCCCAGCTGTGCTGGTGAAACTGGAAAGGCCTCCGGGCCACCAGTAAACATTCAATCATAAAAAAAGAAGGAACGACCAGCCGCCTGAACCATGCTTTCAGCGCGGTCTGCCGACATTGGGGCTTCCACGCTCGCATGAGTACTACGATCGAGTCGTAACACGCTCGTGGTATGGAGATAACTACTAGTAATCAGTAGCGAGTGCCTTTGCCTCTCAAATCTAGTACGGCGTCCCTGCTAACATGTATGTCGCTTTAAAGGAGAAAAGGTGTGGTAATAACCCTGTTATTGAATCCCTGTAATTAGCCCCGACCGTGATGGTGAGCTGGGCCTTTTCCCCATTGTTACGGTTAGGAATTAATACGAAAGTTTTGTACACGACGATCGATCGTGTAGAGGCGGGGCGTCGCCTGTTCCGGTTTCTTTATGTTTCAAAAAAGCCAGTCCAATTTACCGAGCACCCTAGCAGCCGGAGGAGCAGGTCGCCGAAGTGAGCGGGAAAGATCCGACGCTTGTGGAACAGGGCATAGTATCCTACTTAGTTAAGTAGTTGCTCTTCGACTTCAATCGGATGCTTCTAAGTACAAAGAGGGAACATTAGGGTTGCAGAAACAGAAAAAAAGAAGTGTGTGTGTGTGCAAGTCATACACGGTAGAAGCGAAACTTATAAATAAGATATAGATATAGATATACTGACTATCCCACTACACAGGAGCGTACATATAGACCAGCCTTTCCCAAAGTGGGCGATAACGCCCCCTTGTGGGCGCTACAGGCCTATAGGGGGGCGGTAAGAGACCCAGAAAAAAATGGAGGCGTTGTGTAGAGGCTTGGGCGACTATTTGTAATTTCATCTAGGAGGACCCTTAGACACGGACTGAGCTCTCGCTATAGTGGTTTTTGAAGAAGGTAAAAAAATGGGGGCGCTAAAAAATAATTTATTCTCAAATTGGGCAGTAAACAAAACAAGTTTGGGAACCCCTGATATAGACAATGTTTAGTAGACGATAGTGGGGATGCTACGAAGAGTCGCACAAAGAGGAGACCGAGAACGTCTAATGTGTTCTATCTCATTCTCTCGCTGGCTGAATCCTATACATTTATGTGTTTGTGTCTCTATGGACGTATTTTTTCGTTTCATCTAGTTTGAAATCACACCGATTCTAAAGAAGTTTCACTTCAAAAAAGTCATTAAATAACTTTTTATTTATTAATCTATCTTTGAAACCTCACACGCTTTGCTGTTACCATGTAATATCTTATTTACACTTAGGTGTAAAAAATAATGTTTTTCCGTGAATTTTCCTGTATTATTTCTTATTGAAAACCTTGGCCTGGCAATGCGACATAAAATATATCAGCCAAATAAATCTAGCCGTTCTAAAGGGATACTCCATCATGCATGTGGCAATTGGTTTTAATATTTATATATTATTTTTATCGTCATATGAGGTAGAAATAATTTAAATTAAGAATACACGTGATGTTTTGATTTTAACCAACTAAAATATTTCTCAGGACTGTTTGTTGCACATTAGTGTAATTATTAAAGAATAACATAATGCGCATCGTGTATTTTAAAAGCAAGAAGAGAAGGGTTGATTGTGGAATTTATTTTTGGAAACAAAAACAAAAATAAGGCGAAACATGAGTGGCTGGCTGCTTGATTTGAATTCATATTCGAATTCGGCAGGTCGTCAACCCGAAGATCGGCAACCGTTATGTCCTTAAGAATGTGGGTCACAAATACAAAATGGTACCGTTTCGTCTCCAGTCTCGCTTTCATCTCGTCTCCAATTGTGAAAGTTCCTAAAAACAAACCCAAGTCGCCTAGTTCATAAATTAGTCACTAAAGGTCAACACCCTCACTCAGTATTTTCATACGATTTCCGGGTATCATGTACATATTTTATGTGCACTGTTTATTCGTAAAGGTGAGTAATGGAGTCAAAATTACTGATTTTTCCAACAAATATATCTAACGGGAATCCAGGAATTACTCGTGATATATCAATATAACAATGAAGAATTTATTTAAAAGTATTTCAAATTTTTATTTATTCTCATTTCAGAAAAAAGGAGATAGATGCCTAAATTATTTGCTATTTGCATTAATAATGTATATAATTCGTCTAAAAAGATACTGTACAACTGGTAGAGCTATATGACTGGTGAATATCAGATCTATCATCAATCATCGTGTGTTGGAACTAAACATACGCCTCAGAACTATTTAGCCAAATATCACTGAGGGTCTTGGAGCGGAAGATTTAAATTCGTTTACCATAGTAGCTGTGCAATCACGCTCATATTTAATAAAACAAGTTATTGCTTAGATCGGTGGACAAGGACACAGCCCACCTGGTGTTAACTGGTTACCGGAGCTCATAGACATCTACAACGTAAATGCCATCACCCACTTTAAGACAAGAGTTCTATGGTCTCATTTTTTAACAGTACAGCAGCTGCTCCACCCTTCAAACCGAAACGATCTGGAGCAAGGTTGATATTTGAGCTCATATGCTTCACAATATGAGTGCCGCTACTTATAATTGGACATGGATTTGAATGTATTAGTACATCTAAACCGGGACGCAATAGAAATGGACAAGATATTAGTAAACATGTGTACTCTAAGTAAACAACACTCGAGAGAATTTGCGAAGTTCGCATATCTTATTATAGCACTTCTCTACACATTTACGTTAATTAATTTATTTTTAATAAATAATGAGAAACGACAAAACTGCGTAGTCGCTCGTCAACACGTGTAAGGTTTTTTTTAATTAGAAAACTGTAGATTTAAACGTTGGGTCATTGACGGTCACTCGCTTTTTTAACATTTTACTTTGAAAGTCAGAAAAGCGTATGAGGTTCAGTAATGGAACCGTTATATGTAAGGATTAGATTCAAATTAGAAATAGAATTCAATTAAATTCAAATTAGAATTAATGTTAGCGTCAGAAATAAGTTAGAGTCGCAGTGGCCAGCGCCGGCAATTCAATTTTCGGTAGTATGCGCGAATACAAGAAAGAAAGAAAGAAAGAAAGAAAGAAAGAAAGAAAGAAATCATTTATTCGCCAAGCATAGTGAAATTGAGTTATTACATAAGTTAAAAGCAGCGTGTGTGCTTTGTCATTATTTGACATAATTCAACTAATAATTAAACAAAAAACCATTTATTTTCAATGTCGTCCGTAAGAAAATCATTTATGTGATAATAATTTTCACTAATAAGATTATCTTTTAGTTTTTTTCTTAAAATGAAAATCGTCTAGGTCTCTTAATTTCTTTGGTAGTCTATTAAATATCCTAACGCTCATACCTAGTAAGTCTTTAATGTAGTTTTGGATTTGGAAAACATAGTTCAAAACAAAGAAAGATAGTTTGAGTAATAATCTATCTCTTAGGTTTATGGCGTTTCCTTTTAGATTTCGCCAATGTCAAGTGTATTTAATACTCTGCTTTCTATAGCGGGCTTCGTGAACGAGCAACAATTTGACGTTTTTTATTTGTCTGTCAAATAAATCAGTTCATATATTATCTACCCGCTGAAAATCACAAACTGTGCCTTCGGTGAAAACTGTGACTGTGAGTATAAAACGCGTTATTTCAATGTTGATTCGTAAACAACGCTTGTTTAAATAGGGTACGTACTCCAAAGTTGTTTACAGTCTGTCTCCCCTGACCTAATGTCAGTTTCCCGAAGCCATTACCCGTAGAAGCCTACCATGTTTTACACCACGTGTTGCCATTATCTTGTGTACGGGAAACCGTAACATGAAACAATGAGTAAGTCACGTATGCACTATGTCACACGACGGTTTGTTGTTATTACTGATAGGGAAGCGCCTGAGTGGATATACCTTTAGAGAGCTAAGAGAATATATCTACCGGCTATGGAAATCAGTTTGTATAAAATTTAAATAAATCATATTTAGACTGTATATGTTTTTTCAAAAAGGTTCTACAAGAATATTCAGTGGTAGGTTGACGGTAGGTTTGGCAGCGCGCCTGACGTTGCCCATGCTATTAAATTAATAACGATCAAGGCGATAAAATAATCGACAAGCAGACGAAGAATATATTGACCTAAAACCTCACGATTGAACTGAGTATTAGGGTTGTATTGAACGGAATTAGGAAATACCTGATGATTATAAAAGTCGAGTTGTTCAAAAAATAATAATATTATTATACTCAACCATCTCTAACTTAGATAATTATTCTTTTAAGCACATGATGCTCTTACCGAAACGCAGAAATAAAAGTCTATTAATTTTTAATGATATATCGTCCTCCATTTATTAAAAAATAGATTAAAAGTTTTATAGATTCAGAGTACTCTAAGTTACCACCTTCAAAATAGAAGTGATTCTTCTAGTTCTAATCCCAAAAATAAGTAAGAACGTTGCCATCAAATTTACATTTCTAGATAATTAATTATTCCAAAGAATTCTCTTTACTATTTAAAACCATTACTATTAGCAAAACATATTACATTTTTGTATTAATTCAGGGCTTAACAGGGTTTTTTTTTATGATTGAAGGATTACTGGTGGCCCGGAGGCCTTGCGCCTCCGAAGGAGACCGCAGGAGGAGCTCAAGAGCAGCTGCTTCGCGAATGAATCTACTACCAGATCGGAATCGCGACCCGCTGAGAAGATCCGGCGAGAAACTCGGCGAGCTGATGCATGGCTTAGGTTGCACGGCGAACTCTTTGTCGAGTTCGACGAGTACGGTTACCGGGGTCCCTAAGCCTGCTCCTAGTGTTAGAGCTGAAGGCGTCTAATGCAAAGGTTATTGGATCTGATGGATCCGTAAGGACGTGTCTAGGGCGTCGACGGTGACTCGCTCCTGCGTGATCAGGATTCGGGGGCTTAACACGTAATTTACGTTCTTGAGTACATTTTAGTCTCTGTAACATAATCAGTGTGATGTTTTTAACGATGAATATGATTTAGCGTGTGGCCTATAGTCAATTGTTTTCAAAACAACCATTTTTGCATTGTCACAAAAATGTGTTTGTTTGTTATTTACGAAACAGTTGATATTAACTACGACACAACATAGATTTTAGAGTTGAGTAGTAAACAAGTTTTGTAACATTTTAACGCCTTTGAAAGCGCTCGTATTTTACTGACAGATATATTTTTTAAGAAGCTATTAAATAAGGATCGGTTAGTAGTAATTATGGGTATAATTAATGAAATTGGTGAAGAACCAAAATCGCGCCAATCATAATTACCTATTCTTCGTACAAAAGTCTTTAACCAGTGCGTTCTCCCCGCGATGACCTACGGCGCGGAAACCTGGACACTGACGGCAGGGCTGGCTCATAAGTTAAGAGTCGCACAGCGGACGATGGAGAGAGCTATGCTCAGTATTTTTCTAAGGGACAAAATCCGGAACGAAGAAATTCGACGGAGAACCAAAGTCGACGACATAGCTCTCAAAGTTAGCAGGCTGAAGTGGCAATGGGCCGGTCACATCTGTCGAGCCAGCGACGCCAGGTGGGGGAGGAAAGTCCTCGAATGGAGGCCACGGATGGGTACCAGGAGCGTGGGGCGTCCTCCAACTTGGTGGACTGACGACTTAGTGCGCACGGCGCGGCGGGAAGTCGTTGGATGCGGAAGGCGGAGGACTGCATTATGTGGAAGGTATTGGGGAAGGCCTATGTCCAGCAGTGGGCAGATAAAGGCTGATCATGATGATGATGATGATACAATACGCCTCACTTACAATACATACGGCATATTAATTTTTCCAGACTGTTTTGTTACAATATGTTAGTTTTTTTTTCCCTATCTATTCTTGTAGCCTCGAGGGGTTAATATAGTTTCACCGAGCTAGTAGGTGAGCTCACGGGGCTCAAACCGGGAATGTTGCTAACACTGGCCCTAGCAAGAGCAGTGCTTCGCAGAATCTACCACCGGATCGGAAACGTGACCCACTGAGAAGATCCGGCGAGAAACACAGTGGACTGTGTCTATGGGTTAATTTAGGTACTCGTCGAGCCTTTCGTCGCAAGCGACGAGTTCGGCGAGGATGGTGACCGGTGCGTGAGGTACCTAAAAGCATCAGGAGGATCCGTAATGACGTGTTTAGGGCGACGCCGACTGTTTACCATTCGGTCTACAGGATCGGGTATGTAATTACCGGTGGCAACTACAAATGGGTTATCATGTCGTGCCACCCTCTCAAAGTGGCGCAATGATGCCGAATGTAGATACTTACTGACTGCGTCAAGCTCTAGGTCATCATGGAGTTCCACGTTCCTTAAGAACCATAGTGCTCCGACGGCTGTCCTGCTAAGACGGGAGTGAATGACTTGAAGGAGTTTCAAGTTGGTGCGGGCCGCGTGAGCGAACACTACACTTGCATAGGTCTTGACATGTTAGTAGTGGAAGACGATCGTATTGACGTTTAAAGTTGGTTCGCAAGATACCTATTTACAAGAGAATTTGAGCCCCGATATACCTAACTCCGTCACTTTATAAGTACAGTAAGTATTTTACTAGTGAAACCGAGCGCTATCTTGACCAACAAAAGTTCAGCTGTGCATACATACCAACTCCATAGCTGCCTACTACTTCTTAGGCTTCCAATGTCTCCAAAACAATTGAAAACGTGTTTTTAATTTAGTATTGAAACAAGTAGTATAAAGGAGAGGTTTATTGATTTTTTTATTTAAATGTTGTTTCACTGTGATAAGATGCGTCCGTTATTTTTTTCGGGATTCTTCACAATACCTACAGATCATAGAAACACAGCGTTTCTATGATATATCTGTGACAATACCCCTTTTGTATAGACAGCTTTATTTTCTGTTATAATAAGGCCAGTACGGAGCAATATGCTATAGGTATCTATAAAAACGCTTAAATGATTTTTTGTGAAACCCAGTCCCTAGTTAATAACTGCTATTTTCTATGACAAGAAATAATATTTTCTTAAAGAAGCCTATTAATCTAAATTATATTAATGGAAGTCCTTTAGAGGCCGTCTCAAGATTCGCCATAGATAATGCTCTTATTCGCTTCCTTCTACTGCATCCCTGTTAAAATTATGTAGGGCGGACGTTGCCGATAAAACTAGCTGTTACAGATAAAATATTAAAAACAGTGAGTGCGTCACAGAACCAAACAAAAATGTCAAATTGAACTCATTGATTTTTTTCAAATCGTATAAGGCCGCTAAATTCTGTGAGAGCCTGTATAAAAGCACGAGCTTGGGAAAAAACGAAAAATTGGAACGTTTTTAATATAAAAGATAATGAAAAATATGTATTCTTTAAAATTAAATGGACGTTTCTTTATTACTACTTAATAGTAACGTCAAATCAACTCATTAGCTGCATACTTCAACTACCCTGACTTTAAGTTTGAATAGAGGCGGAGAGCAATGTATTAGGAATGAATTTGCCATGTTAGAGCTTTCAGGAGTTATTGTGCTCAGATGTCATTTTCTTTCCCTAAGAGGCTATACAGTATGTGTAGCCTCTTAGGCTACCAGCGAATAGGACCAAACGAGTAGATGAGCTCACGGGCTCAACCTGAGATAATTTACTAACACTAGCCCTAGCAAGGCCAGTGCTTCGCAGAATCTACCACCGGATAGGAATCGCGACCCACTGAGAGTTGATTTTAGACACCACATCATAGCCTTAGAGCTATTTTTGTTATATAATCTATAATACTGTGAAATTTTATCAAATTCCGTCCTGTAGTTTTTACGTGAAAAGGTAACAAATATCCATCCATTATTATAAACTCGCATTAAATTAATAACATTATTGGTATATAAATTATGTTGATATGTACGTTTTGTCAGGCGCAAGTTCACACGCATATTCAACTTCATAAGGTTGATTAGAATTTTATTCTGTTGTTGGTGGGATGTAGTAGTACTTTCCGCACGGATAGGTAGATAGATAGGATATGTTCTACCTATTTCTGCTGCGAAACAGTCATGCGTTCCGGTTTCAAAAGTGGGACTATTAAACATTTTTTTTCTTTTTCAAACAGAAAAGTTTTTAGAAAACATTTTCTACTGGTGGTAGGACCTCTTGTGAGTCCACGAGGGTAGGTACCACCCGCCTATTTCTGCCGTGAAGCATTAATGCGTTTCGGTTTGAAGGGTGGAGCAGCCGTTGTAACTATACTGAGACCTTAGAACTTGTATCTCAAGGTGGGTGGCGCATTTACGTTGTAGATGTCTATGGGATCCAGTAACCACTTAACACCGGGTGGGCCGTGAGCTCGTCCACTCATCTAAGCAATAAAAAAAAAACAATTTACAATATTAAAAATGACTACTTCGCTGTTTAGTTTCAAGGTGGCGGCACAAACGTGGTGATGTCGGTCTATGACCTGTAATACCCAACTAACTCCAATGGCTGGATTGTGATCGTGTCCCCACTTCTAGGTCATCTTTTTCGTTAATGTATTTTATTACGTATTACAGAAATATTTTGTTAAACATTTGTAAATTTTAATATGAATTACGAAGGTCATGCAGTGTGTTAGTTACGGATTATAAGATTTTTTGAACACAAAGGTTAATGTATATAGTTTACATCACATTCGTTCCGGCCATGCTTCGCTCTGTANCAATGGCTGGATTGTGATCCTGTCCCCACTTCTAGGTCATCTTTTTCGTTAATGTATTTTATTACGTATTACAGAAATATTTTGTTAAACATTTGTAAATTTTAATATGAATTACGAAGGTCATGCAGTGTGTTAGTTACGGATTATAAGATTTTTTGAACACAAAGGTTAATGTATATAGTTTACATCACATTCGTTCCGGCCATGCTTCGCTCTGTATATTCTCAAAGGTATGAAATATAGCTAATTGTTAAAACCTTGTTTGTAGTAGTAACATTAACATGTGCAGAGTATGTACTTACTCAAATACATAAGCTGTGTACTTAACAGGAAATTTATTTTTAGTTTTAATGTTTTTTTTACATTACAGATACGAAATAATCGGTTTGTTCGTTTAGTTGTTAGTGACTCTAAGTACTGTCCTACAGAGTCTGGGTTCGATATCCGGTCGAAATCATATCGGTATTCAGGGTCTTGCACGTACTTTCGTTTTTTTGGTTTCCTGTTTCCCAGGTATACAGGAGAAAATACTGACTTAGACCCGTCGGATTTAAATTATAAAGTTGATAATCATTAATAAATTATTATAGTTCAAAATTCAATAGAAAAATTAAAATAAAAAAATAAATTCAAATAAAATATTCGAAACTAACATTTCTTCCGCAGCTTCCCTACGTGGACCACACTTTATCTCGCGTGGGCGGAGACACGTGCTCAGCAGCGGGATAAAGGTAATCTATATTATTACCCAAAATATAAACTACATATTTTCATACCGAATTTCCCTTCTATGGGTTCAGTGAAAACGTAACAGACAGAAAGTTACATTCGTATTAGTATTAAATATTATTTGATATTAAGTAATAAGTAAACTCCAAAAAACTTAAAATGACGATAACTATTTTCACAACATCCGACTTTAAGGTAACAAAGTCTGTACGTATTCTGCTTTTCTTTTCTTCTTATATATATTTTCTATTAGTTTTCTTCAATGTACAGACACACTGGCTTCTATTGATAAGTTAGGTATTGATTCCTTATTTGTACTTTTTTCAAAATGGCACCGGAGTTTATTTTATTTATTTTATACACCTGCGGCTTATGGGTTAAGTATACGCAACTGGCTTGGAGTTTTTTTTCCTACCTAAGCCTTGGGAGGCTATATCAGCGTAACCTTAACTAGTAGGTGAGCTCACGGGGCTCAAACCCGACGACGTTGCTAACACGAACCCTAGCAAGAGCTGTGCTTCGCAGAATCTACAACCGGTTCGGAAACGCGACTCACTGAGAAGATCCGGCGAGAAACTCAGTGGGCTGTCTGAGGGTTGGCTTGCAGTACCATGCGTGTGCAATATAACAGAGGGTTCAGGGCACTGATGGGGCTGCCGCGTTTCTGTAGCCCGTCGGGGCTGTTTGCAGA
This sequence comes from Bombyx mandarina, assembly GCF_003987935.1. The sequence continues at coordinate 1,074,994 of NW_021011509.1, read as the reverse complement.
CGCCGGCGTTGACGGCTTTGCCGCAATACCTAGGAAACCAGCAGCATCCCTGATGAAGTGGGTGCGTGGCGGCTCCAACGGCTACCTGCAACTAATTACGAACAGAGTGGATATGGATTGTCCGTTCTTCTTAAAATGGAATCGCCTACATGTGGCAGGATAAATATATTATTATGTATGTCCAAATTGTATTTTCATATATTGGAAAAAATATGGTTTGAAATAAATGATTATTATTATTATTAACTTCTGATCTACAATAAATATATGAACGAAAACGGTGTTAAAATTATTTCATTTTGAACTTGACAAACTTGTTATTGGTCATAATGTGTTAAAAATAATAATTTAGTGGCCATGTTTGCCAAGAATACGTAATTTGAGTTCAGAGTTTTCATGGTTGTCATACATTTATACGGCATATTATTTTACGGCTTATGTGTATTAAGAAGTTAGTTAGTTCTACCGTGAAGCAAACATGTTTCGCTCATCTCAGTCTTCGATTACTTTGTAGTTTATGAGCTCCGAGATAGGTCGTGTGGCCGTGACCTCATCTGCTTTGAATAGCTGCGTCTATATTGTACATAATTAGTATGAAAAAGCTTGAGTTGACCGACAACTCTATAAAACATATAAGTAGTGCATAAATACTGGTAGAGCTAGTTTTAGTATTATTGCTGAAGTTAACCTGTTTACTGAAGATGATTCTAAATAATTTTAGGTATACTATGGATCTATTTCGTTGTAAATTTACAATTTCGTTTTAAATAATTATTTAAATCTGTGTTTTGTTAGTTTTGATTGTTAAAGTTATTAATGAATACAGTTGATTTTTACTATTTATTTTATAGGTGTTAATGCTTAAGGCTTTTTCTATCGTTAAACCAAAGTTGATGTAAAGAGAGTGAAAATGGGTGAATTTGGATGGTACATTTTTTTTATTGCATCGATGGGTGGATGAGCTCACAGCCCACCTGGTGTTAAGTGGTTACTGGAGCCCATGGACGTCTACAACGTAAACGCCTCCACCCACCTTGAGATATGAGTTCTAAGGTCTCAGTACAGTTACAACGGCTGCCCCACCCTTCCAAACCGAAACGCATTATTGCTTCACGGCAGAAATAGGCAGGGTGGTGGTACCTACCCATGCGGAATCACAAGAGGTCCTACCAGTAAAAATTATATAAATGTATTATATACATATTGACATACATACAAATCAAGACTATATACCGTGATAAGCCCTATACTAGAATCCTCAATATAAACGTGGTCATCTTAAATTAAACTGGCAGCGAATCAAGGCGGTGGCAATACTTAGTCTGGCCATAAATATTATTACAATAAAAAAAAAATTCTATTGCAAATAACATTTACTACTTTTACAGTGTGTTTGTTAGTTTAATACATAGATATAAAACAATTTAAAGTATAAAAAGCTTATTCAAAATGGTATCTATTGGCTGCAATACAGTCCTTTAAACGTTGAGGCCAGTTATCAATAGAAGCACGCACTCTTTCCATGGGAAAATTTTTCTCTGCCAATCGTACGGATTGTTTTAGGGACTCCAAATTATCATGGCGTTTAGAACAAGCCGTACTCTCTAAAACTGACCATAAATCATAATCCAGCGGATTAAGATCGAGACTAGACGACGGCCAGTCTTCAGCTCTGATGAAGTCCGAAACGTTCGTTTCCAACCAAGACTGCGTAGACCGAGCTTTATGACCTGGCACCGAGTCTTGCTGGAAGAACCACTCTTGATTATTGAACATGTTGTTGTTAAGGGGCTTCACTACCTTCTCAAGAATGGTATCTTGATACACTTGTGCCGATGTTTTGATACCTTTTTCGCAAAAGTATGGCTCAGTCACTCCTTCATAGCTAATACCCCACCAAACCATCACTGAAGTCGGATAGTGCCTACGTTGCACTCTGTCGACTAATTGGGAAACTTCCTTAGAGCTTTGAGCATAAATATGGTCATTTTGTTTGTTAAAATGTTGCTCAATTGTAAACATTTTCTCATCCGTAAACAAAAATTTTCTATGACCTCCCTTTGCGTACCGCTTAGTAGTTGTTTCGATTTTACCAGCCTATTCTCTTTTAAATTTTGCGGCAAATAAAGTACCTAACGATTTCATGAATTTAAACTTTCTCTAATTTTCCATTTTTGTATTTAGGTATGTTCAGAATAAAAAATGCTTCATTACAATCAAATCAATCACTAATTTATTGATAATATTATGTAATATTCATTTTACGCATTTGATAACGCCAACACGGATGACAATTTAAATAGGAACTTCTTTAAAAAGCTTAGAAATACGTACTTCTTTTGTTTTTGATAACGTTCTAATATCCAGTTAGTTTTCCTATATTATTGTATTATATACTGATTAAATAAAATTGCCGAATTTCAACATGCATTACTGGAAAAATAGCAAACAAGTTAGAATTTGAATTTCGAATCAGAGATACGAATGAGATTTGGGGTAGTTTTTAATGTAGAACTCCTAATTTAACAGTGGTTACGAATATATTATAGTAATAGGACCACGTGCCTGTTGTCATGACAACAAATTTACTGTACTTTTAATTACAGTAACATTAAGGTTATGAGAATTAAATCAAATAACTCGCTTATGGCCCCAAATTTGTAAATGACCCTTGCGCACTATTAGAAGTGACAATGTACGGTATAAGCTAGAATAAGTTACGAGTTTACTATTGATTATTCTACTAACATTATTAATGGGAAATTTTGTAAGGATGGGCGTATGTTTGTTATTATTTCACAGAAAAACTAGTAGACGGACTTTGATGAAACATCACAATGCTTAAATATCAGATAACATATACCAATACGGTATGATTTATATTGTGATCAACGTAAGACAGTAAGAATCTGAGAGTAGTAAAGTAATTGATATTTTTTAGATATAGTCGTGAGCCTAGAGCTAGAGCGTGACCGGGTTTGATACCTGCTTTTCGCTTGCTTTCAAATGAAAACATATAAAATATTATATTAAAATCTTTTGGATGCACTAATTAAAAAAAGAAAGTAAAACAAAGAAATAAATACAAAAGTTTTCACCGATCTAGAAATTCAAACAAAAACATTTGTAAATAAAGAATTCTATGAACATACGTCAACTACATTCAAAACACAATACGATAATGAATCAAATACCTACCTACGAGTATGGTCTTATTGAATGCTGGAATCCGAAACATGATACAATAAATCAATTGTACAGACATGCCCGCATGTAATATTATAACCTAGCGTAACATTATTGAATTGATGAATTAACCACGAAATTGTCTTCATCAACAACGAAGGCCTCATGGGATCGTGTTATGCAATAAGTAACACATTGAAAAAAATTAGATCGGATCCAATTTTATTTAATAATATAATCCGTGTCCTTTCGTCATGTCCATATGTCACATATTTGTGTATTTATAAGTCTCTTGGAGTCACCTGTTTGAGGAACCGGGCATTTCAAGGTCATTGGGCTCTTATGACTATGACGTAATGAAGTATTTTTTTCACAACGTTCTAACAGAGTCGTAATTTATCATACTAACACCGGGTACTTTTTTGAGTACTTTACCTTATTTTATAATGGACAATGGATTCTCTTAAATGATGAGATGCCATAATTCAAATCCTGAAATAAGGTAATATGTTTGAGGAACCGGGCATTTCAAGGTCATTGGGCTCTTATGACTATGACGTAATGAAGTATTTTTTTCACAACGTTCTAACAGAGTCGTAATTTGTCATACTAACACCGGGTACTTTTTTGAGTACTTTACCTTATTTTGTAATGGACAATGTTTCTCTTAAATTAAGAGATACCATAATTCAAATCCTGAAACAAGGTAATAGAAATCAGTGCGTAGGAATCCAGCAAGTAATCATGAATATCTTTCATGATAAAGCAATAACATGTTTTTTTATTGCTTAGATGGGTGGACGAGCTCACAACCCACCTCGTGTTAAGTGGTTACTGGAGGCCATAGACATCTCAAACGTAAATGCGCCACCCACCTTGTGATATAAGTTCTAAGGTATAGTTCTAAGGTATAGTTAGACCTATTGTGAGTCCGCACGGGTAGGTACCACCAACCCGCAAATTTCTGCCGTGAAGCAGTAATGCGTTTCGGTTTGAAGGGTGGGGTAGCCGTTGTAACTATACTGAGACCTTAGAACATATGTCAAGGTGGGTGGCGCATTTACGTTGTAGATGTCTATGGGCTCCAGTAACCACTTAACACCAGGTGGGCTGTGAGCTCGTCTATCCATCTAAGGAATAAAAAAATACTCATACTCAACCACAGTCAAAATAAAAATACGAGAGGTAACATGAATGTGTGATTGCTGAAGGTTGACTGCCTGTTGGTATTATTGATGTTGCTAATGAAACAGATTATGATCGGATCGGATAAAAATCGCCTGCGGGTCTACGTAAGATAAAAATGCTGTCTTTACGAATATCAGAAATTTAATTTTTTCCTCCGATTGTAAACTCATGTCAGAAGAACTTTTTGCTTTCTTTCCTTTTACATTCTTTCTATGCCCTATCAGCTAGAATCTCGATCAACTCAATACAAATCATCGGCAAATAACTAAATACCGAGTTAATAAATTTTAACAAACAATAATGCGACAGATAATTATTTTAGTACTTAGCAGAATTCATTAATATAATGACAGTATTGTGTTAAAAGCAAATGTTTATTTCATGGCCTCAATAGAACAACGAGGTTATTGACCTCCAAGGTTTATCCTTAGCAAATAAACCCATAGAACAAACCGATGTGAAATGACATAACACTATGTATATAGTACCTGCCTAAAGTACTTTTAACACCTAAAGATACATACAGTAACTTAAATATTTTATATCTCTGACTTGTGTTTCTTCTTGAAAACTCAATCTTTTTTGATAACAAAACCATTGTCATTGCTGGTTACATTATTAATAAAACAGGGCTTAATATTATCAATATTATACAATCTCAAATAAAATATATTGAGATTTTTTTAGAAAGGTGTTGATTTGAATGAAACCCGAACCAATGTTTTTTTAGATTTTAGCGAATCGAAGACATAATGAAAATATTTTTACGGTTTAATTTCGCGTTTTTTTAATTGTAACGTCGCAAATAATATAAATATTTGCGACGTTTCGAGTAGGTACTACACAGTTTTCGTGGTCACGGACGACTAAGGTATTAGGTATTCATCGAAATTTGAATATTCTGCTAACTGCCTGCCGTCTATTTTTGTATAAAATTATTTCTAGATTTTTTACATTTCGTTTCACACAGAATAAACTAACAGTATCTTGAGGTCATTTTACAAGAAATTTGCAAGAGAAGTTGCAAGTCTTTGTGGCCTAAAAATAAGACGTCTAGTGCACTCATATCTTGCGATGCAACGGTGTTCGAATCCCGCAGGCGGATATCAGTTTTTATAATGATATACGTACTTAACAAATGTTCACGATTGACTTCCACGGTGAAGGAATAACATCGTGTTATAAAAATCAAAACCGCAAAAATTATAATTTGCGTAATTACTGGTGGTAGGACCTCTTGTGAGTCCGCACGGGTAGATATCCACCACCCTGCCTATTTCAGTCGTGAAGCAGTAATGCGTTTCGGTTTGAAGGGTGGGCAGATATTGTAACTTAGAACTCATATCTCAAGGTGGGTGGAGGTATTTACGTTATAGATGTCTATGGGCTCCGGTAATCACATAACACCAAGTGGGCTGTGAGCTCGTCCACCAATCTATGCAATAAAATAAACAACACAATTGGGATTGTTTTAAGCCAGATTGATAAACAAGACTGTAAGCCTTAACAATGTTCATCATGATTACCCTCATGCTTAATGCTGTAATTAGAAAAGCTCTTTTTTGTTTTGAGGTTATCAATAAAAACATAATAGAACTGATTTCATCTTTTGAAAAATGTATTATAAGCCTGTTCAACAAAACTGACATTTGAGTCATACGAGAGGGCGGCACTGAAAATTTCGGGAATTAACGAGGTGACACAACATTACTATTTAAAAATGTATTTATTGCTTTTCGAAGTATTCTCCGCGAAATTTGACACATTTTTCCATACGATGGAACCAATCATTGAAGCAACCATTCCATTCGGAAGTTGGGGTCTCCAAAATGGCCGTTTTGTAGGCGTCCACAGCTTCTTCAGGTGATGAAAATCTCTGTCCACGCAATTTATTCTTTATTTTAGGGAAAGTATAGAAATCATTAGGGCTTAGGTCGGGGCTGTACGGCGGATGGTCTAATAATTCTATGTTTTCTTGCTCTAAAAACTCTTTTGTTCTGTGCGCGGTGTGAGAACTCGCATTGTCGTGATGGAGGATGATGCGGCGGTTGCAGTTCTCTTTACGGAGTTCAGAAACGACCTGTGGCAAACAAATGCTAGCATACCATTCTGCATTAACCGTTCTTTGTCCCTCAAGAGGAATAGTCGTAACATGGCCGGTTTTGGAGACAAACGTGGCCACCATTTTTTTTGCAACACTCCGTGAACGAACAATTTTTGTTGGCTTTAACTCATTTTCGAACACCCAAACTCGTGACTGGTTTTTTGTTTCGGGTTCGTACGCGTATATCCAGGATTCGTCACCTGATACAATGTTGTATACAGCATTTGAGGATCCTGCGTGGAATCTTTCGAGAGTTCTGACGCACCAAGTAACGCGAGCCGCTTTTTGCTCTTCACAGAGCGAATGCGGTATCCATCGGGAAAACAACTTTTTTACACCTAATTGTTCATGCAAGATTATTTGTATTTGACTCATGCCAATGTCTAAAGTTGCCTGAATTTCGCGGTATGTCACATGTCGATCTTCCTCAATCAGCTTACGCACAGCATCAACGTTTTCTTGGGTGACTGCAGTTTTTGGACGACCTTGACGGGGATCATCACTGAGCTTGACACGTCCACGTTGAAACTCAGCAAACCAGCGATAAATTGTGGTTTTGGATGGGGCTTCATCACCAAATGCAGAAATCATCCGGTCAACACACTGTTTTTGTGTTAAACCACTTCGAAAGTCATAATAAATCATCGCTCTTGAATTTTCTCGAGTCAATTCCATTTTCTCAACGACTAAACAAGTTTGACAAAACCTCTTGACAAGACCGAGAATCTTTTTTAAATAAATAAATGGTATTCGATTTTTAAAACCAAGGAGTTTTCAATTAAAAAGATTTTAATATGACAGGAACAGTGGAAATATTCCATTCCCGATACTTTTAGTGCAGCCTAGTACACAGACTAAATAATTACATTGGTTGTGTAATAATTCTTAATAAAATATCTATTTCTATAAAATCAATCATGACGACACTTGAAGAAAAACAAGGGTCAAACATGTCTAATTAAGAATTATTTTCTGTAATCAACAAGCCTATTCTTCGAAATGTTTATTAATCAACGAAATTAGAGAACAGGTCAATGTGCAATTGCCGAATTTCGATAAATAAAAACCAAACAAAAACACATTTTAATAGTAAACTAAGTTAGAAAACTATTACACGGTCGGTGTAGACAGAAAATGACACACAATACTCGGAAGGCACTGACTAGATTTAAATTGGGACGAATTGTCTCGGTTTCATAACAAAAAGACTATTAAAAAAAACCTTATCGGTATCTTATATAATCAAAGTGTATTCTTGTTGTGATCGAGCATACTATTCATGGATGCTAAGGACTTAAGCATTGAACACAGTTTCTTGATAGAGCGTTATCAGCAAACCATAAAGTCAATACGTTTTCGAGCAAGATGTTTATCATACGGCTTCCATTGATGGTCCAGCTGTGTTCGTTAATGCTGTTTACAATTTACAAGCGGTTTTTACCTTATCTCAGCCGGTGACGTGCAGCAGTAATGAATGAGTAAACACTGCTGGTACTTTATAGTCTCGTTATCGTAATAATTTTTGATCGTACTGTCATTTTCTTAATGTTACTTGAATGTAAATGTAGCGGAACCTTCTACTGATATATGAGTCGTCTATTATCAAAGGTGGCAATCTGGACATTGGTGCATTTGGACAAAAAAAAATTATTGAAATGTCAATACAGATTTATTTGAATATAATCGTCTCCTTCAAAGAATACGGTTCAAAACCTGCATTAAATAAAGGTTAATAGTTAACCTGTTATTTATCTAAGATGTCGTTCCGAAGAGTTTTGTGACTGCCAATGGAATACAAAGTCAATAATTCGTTTTTCTGATTTACCNTATTTGAATATAATCGTCTCCTTCAAAGAATACGGTTCAAAACCTGCATTAAATAAAGGTTAATAGTTAACCTGTTATTTATCTAAGATGTCGTTCCGAAGAGTTTTGTGACTGCCAATGGAATACAAAGTCAATAATTCGTTTTTCTGATTTACCAATCATTGTCCAAAAGTCAGATTGTCGCCTTTGATAATAGTCGACTCATATTACATGTGTATTGTTATTTAAATAATAAATTTATTTTGTTTAGATGTGCAGTGATATTCTGAAATCGATGTAGAACTTCTGTACATAATTGTTACTATGTACCTATATAAAAAAGAGATTCGTTGAGTTGGCGTTTCAAATTACTGCGAATGGGGCTTTTAAAGGCTCGTTGAGATAAAAAGAAAATTGTTTTTTTAGGTATTTATATTGAATTACCATTAAGAAATATAGTAATTTTATAATTGAATTTGTCACGTACATACGTGTATACATTAAATTTTAAAATATAGTTTCATAAAATTTCTATAATATTTTTGTTTTACGCTCTCAAGTCTAGTAATATTTACATAATCACTTAAGAATTACAAAATTAAATTCAAGGACATTCTTGCTTGTCATTGTTGTTCTGAATAAGTTGTTTCAATGGTACATTCCGCATTTTTAGCCACTTCCATTCGTAATAGCTTGTTCTTGACGGAGATTAACAATATTCTTGTTCTTGAAACGTTTTGAAGCAGTTACCGTTTCGGGTGTTCGAATTAAAATAATCGTGAAAGATCTTGAAACTTGTTTGTGAATTTCGGATACCTATTAGGGTATTACTGATCCAGATATCGAAATGCGCATTGCCCGTACCGCGCTGGAGACGGGAGTTGCGTGCGCGCACCTCTGTTTAGTGAGAGAGAGACCGTCCATTCGGATTTCGGTTCGCTCGGCAAGCCGGCATTCGACAACTAGTCGCATTACTCGCATTTCGTCTCGTCCCGCCTCGTTGAGCGCCCGCGCTTCGCTTCCTCATACTTCATACGTGCATAGTGCACTCAACTGCGTCTGTCTTATCACACTAGCATTTCTTCTGATGATGACCTGATAAATTGTATCGATCGTAGTCAATAACAGTGACATCGACCGTTCGCGGGTGCAGTGTTAACACAGTGATGGCCGAGAAGCACGCACTCATACCAGACCCGATTACGATGTACACGCAAAAGGAAACCATGAAGGAAGTGAAGGATGCGTCCAAGAACTTGATGGGTGGTGATTTTGAGAGGCAGTACGGAGGCCCGACAATGAACAAGTGCGATCGGCGAATGAAAGCTTGGGTAGTGACGGTGACTGCGACTATCATTGGGCTGCTATTGGCGTTGCTTGTTCTGGTAATCGTGAGGGAGATCCACATAGCCCGCTTACGGAGCGAAATCGATGATCTTACTGCAAACATGATTGCGATGTCGGCAAATGTGAAATTACTTAACCAAAAATACAACAACAAACACTTCAACGACTTCAAGCCTATGGAGGATACTGTAAGTATCGTTTTTTTTTTGTTTATCTCTTAAAATATTTTTTTAACGTAAACAATTTTATTAATTGCTACATCAAAAAGCAACGTTTGTGAGCAATAAAACTTAAGTATTAAAAACATAAATAGTTCGTTGAAACTATTCTTATATCATGTTACATAGTCGTATATTCATAATTTAATATGTTTTAGAACGTCGTGTAAATCATTAAGTAAATAGGTCAAACATTCCAGAATAAGGTCGCTTAATATTCAGATGAAGTAAACAAATAATTAATTAAACGTATTCCGTATTCTGAACAGATCTGACATCTAGGTAAACTTGAAGAGAACAGAGACTACACGTGTCTCGCGTAACTCATCTAATTAACGATGTATTAAAAAGAGATAAGATGCCGTCAAGTGGTGTCAAGCATAAACATTGTACTTCGCCCAAGGTCTCTATTTAAACTCTAATGTAACCATTCTACTCAATTGAGACGCCAATCAAATGATTATATTATAGTCCGTCAACGGTTAATAAAATGTTGTTTGACACTTCTATGAAATTACTTATAAGGATTCGCAGAAATTAGACTAGTAGTGGAAGTTTGAACGAAATAAATCTAAGATAATATTATTAAAATATAAACATATATGCGAACGTGATTATTGGCGAAATCCGTTTCGTGTTTCCTAATTTGGATTTCGTTGATTTTCGGAGTGTCAGCGCGGGTCGTCTAACGCGACAAAACTGGTTTCTTGGGATAACAAACCAGTCCGAAATGTAAACAAAAAGTTGCTCGTCGCATGCGGCGCCTCTGTCTCAGCTTGCGTAATTCATGCTTCTGTTACTACGATCCGGAACACCATCGTAATCCCTACATATTTTTTTCCTACCTAAGCTGATAGCCTTGAGAGGCTATTTCAGCGTAACCTTAACTAGTAGGTGAACTCACGGGGCTCAAAACTGACGACGTTGCTAACACGAACCTTAGCAAGAGTCATGCTTTGCAGAATCTACCACCGGATCGGAAACACGACCCACTGAGAAGATCCGGCGAGAAACTCAGTGGGCTGTGTCTGTGGGTTAATTTACTCGTCGAGCCCTTCGTCGCAAGCGACGGGTTCGACAAGAACGATGACCGGTGCTTGAGGTACCTAAAAGCACCGTTAGTGGATCGGGAGGATCCGAAATGACGTCTTTTGGGCGACGTCGACTGCTTTCCATTCTGTCCGCAGGATTGGGAATGTTACTACATAGATTATAATTATAAATATATAAACATATATTATGGTCCCTTTTGATGCTTTGTTTGCAAGGCTAAACTTTTTGTAAGATGCAACAAAATACAATTGATTTTTTTAATTCAACTTATTGGATGATGAACTTATGGATATGTTTATGGATGTTTTTGTAACTGCCATAAATTCAAAATTCTCCGACACAACGAAAACAGTAGCATCGCAACACTCGATTTTATAGACGTAAAACGACATTTTAATTTAAACTTGACAATAAAATAGAAGCACCTAATAAAACTATGTAGTTGATTTTTTTAAGTTTACCTAAGGATTAATCAACAGTAAATCATAAATAAAGCTGTCAATAAAAGGTACCACAGTAATAAAGATCTCAGTAAGCTGTCAGAAATTAAAATGGCTATAAAGCTGAAAGAGTGTCATTAATTTCCAATGGAACTACCGTTTTAACGTTTCAGAACGTATTAAAAATGACGGGACTAAAATAGCTTTGTTAATATTATAGCTGAAAAAACTCAACCCACCTGAGAATACGTTGTATTACGAAATATACATACATACATACATACATATTATTATGTATTGTCTTCATGTCATTGAGAATTTAAAAAGACACCGCATTATATGTACATGCGCATGAGAAGTTACTAGATATGGCATTCGCTGGTTTAATACATGTAACGATGATTTGTACCACGGGGCGCGAATTCGATTCCCGTAGGGTCAGTATAAACGTATTCCCGATTCTATGGACCGAATGGTAAACAGTCGACGTCGTCCTGGCTGAGCCTTTGCTCGCCCACCTGTCCTGGTGAAACTGGAAAGGCCTCCGGGCCACCAGTAATCCTTCAATCATAAAAAAAAGTTCCATTAACGGTGCTTTCAGGTACCTCAAGCACCGTACTCGCCGAATCCGTCGCTTGCGACGAAGGGCTTGGCGAGTAAATTAACCCATAGACACAGCCCACTGAGTTTCTCGCTGAATCTTCTCAGTGGGTCGCGTTTCCGATCCGGTGGTAGATTCTGCTAAGCACTGCTCTTGCTAGGGCCAGAGTTAGCAATACCTCCAGTTTGAGCCCCGAGAGCTCACCTACACGGCTCATATAGCCTCTCAAGGCTATCAGGATAGGTAGGAAAAAAAAGAAAAAGAAATCGTACCAGTCGGGATATGGACATTATATCCACCATCTCTTTTGAAACGTGAAGTCGAAATCTCAATCGTTTTATATAACGGCTGTTCCACCCTTCAAACTGGAATGTATCCTTGTTCCGCGGCTGAGGTAGGCAGGGTAATAAAGAACATAAACAGTTTTGTTTCTAGTATTCATGGTTAAGATTGCAGCGTTTATAATACCTAATTTGACATTTTGCAAAAGATAAGAATATTAATTGATGCTGATGACAGAATCAAAATTTTAACGATTATTTAACGACCAATTCTATTCGTCGATATTTAGAGATTAAATTTAATTTAATAAAATTATAGTGGCTTAATGAAAATCAAAAATTATTTTACGTAAATGTCACCGTCGAATAGCATTTTAACGATACCTACATACATACAAGTTTTGACCGGATGAGATTGTTTTTCGAGCAATTTAGATTTATTTATTTGATAAAGTTGAGTTATTCCATTTGGCCGAGATACGCGAACACCGGTAGGCGAACGCCCATAAAATTTCGCCGAATAAATATAGACACGTCGTTTGTAAGTTTACAAACACACGTTGGCCTAGTGCCAGTATTTCAGCTGCCTTAGAATTGCAATAGTTCACTGTGTTCCTTGATTTGCTTGTTGTGGAACATAAACACATTCATTCGGCTACCTAAATACCTCGCTGTTTGTTGAAACTTGTTTACTGAAATATTCGCAAAATTTCGCTTTGACCTCTTTCAGTCCAAGACCAGTCGTATGAAAGAAAATAAAGACAATTGAGTGTTTTCAAGATAAAGATTTGATTTATTGACTCAGATGGCGAGTTCGAGTTCGAGTTTTAATTTTAGATTTGTTTTTTGAATCCAGACAGAATCATATTTTGTAATTAAAATCTTAAACCATCTATCTCCCTTATATTGAAGAATGATTTAAACAATTAATATTTAATTAGTAATACTTTTTTTATCACAATACATTTTAAAACATTAAGTATTTTTAACTCTAAAAACCGTTATGAATTATATAAGATATAAGAAAATAAAATCTCCAATCAAGGAGACAGAGCGGGAAATAGATTTATTTCATGTCCCGAAAATAGAACGAATGAAATTTTTCAATGTTTGTTCAAAGCGCATTGGTTTATTTGTGGCACCGCATACGTTTCTGTGAAGTTTCAATGTATTTGAAGCCAGATGAAGTTTATAATTTGGCGTGATGCCTTTACGGCATAATTACAAAGTTATTAGCGTTTAATGACGAAGAACTCAAAATTACTTATTTTAGATTTGAGAAAAAAGTAAACAGGAATTGGGTCTTGCGTATTTTTAACACGTTCTTATTAGCTTTGTTTGTAGATCTGTATGTTTTCTGGTTAACTACATACAAAAAAAAACATGTCGGAGTCTTCGTACGTCATTTTCAACGCATTAAACATCCGGTTAACTTGAAAATTTGCACATGCATCAAGGACCAATGATAATACAATAATATTATAAGCTTACTCTATTATGCTGGCCAGTTTCAACAGGTTAAAAAAGTATGAGTTAAATTTGTTACATCGGTTTGTTATTTACGTGTGTTTTTTTTAGCGTTTAAACTGCATAATTTATTAACAATGTTATTAAATCGTGTAATGGGATTCGGGTACCTCTGGTATTATTATGAAAAGTACAATACGTAATTTTACCATCAATTCTCTCAAGTGGTGCAAGCCAGCGTGGCATCATTCGGTTATGCCAACGGCATCTATAGCGTATTGGCTTAATGACAGAATAAAAAACATTTAAGTGAAATGCATGCATCTTTGAAATGAATAACCAAGATAATGTTGTTTATCAGAATAAATTAGAAAGGTCTTTCCGGTTTGGATGCGAAATATTCTTGGACGCGTATGAGAGGTGTGATGAAAGTATAAAAAAAAATTGTATTTATTTAAATTTCAGTTTTGAGCACGAGAAGTCTTTCGTCAATTATTATTAATAGCAAAAAAGTAAAAAAAAACAGAAAAAAAATCGACCTCACTTTATCTGTCGTCTAAGAAATTTGATTTAACATCAATTGGGTAGCACACGGTTTCATTTAATTTTATACAAATCTTTATAAGAAAGTAGTCATTTATTATATAGTAAGTTAAATTTGAAATTGTGCTTAACAATTTTGTTACGTATTATTTCAGTTTCGCACCTATTGACATTCAATTGTTATTATTGTTTGGCAATCAAATTACAGAGTTTATTTTAAGAGTGATGAGAGATACCACCGTGGTAAAGCGTATTGCAAGCCCGCCCAGGTTAATACCAGCTCACTATCTTATTCTTTCCACGAGGCTGTCATGTATGGCTTAATGGGTGAGGCAGCCATTTTAGCCCACTGAATTTCTTGCTGTATCTTCGGTTCGGTGCTAGATTCTGCGAAGCACTGCTTTTGTTAGGGCTAGTGTTAGCGATTTCTTTCAGATTAAGCCCGTGAGCTCACGTACCCAAGCGTTGATGGAATAGCTTCTTAGAATACGAGTGAATAGGTAGGGGAAAAAATCAACTATTATATGTGCAAACAAAATAATCGAGACTTTGAACTTGCGGCACAAGGCGGATAGCGATTGTTACGTTGTCACGTCATTTCATATATACTAGATGATGACCGAGCTTTGCTCGATTTTTTTTTTTGATAACGCCATCTTGTTGTTTCTTTAAAGCGGTTAGATGCCCATAATTAAGAAAAATAGGATTCGCCAATAGATGTAGGGAAGAGTTGATTATTGAAAACACGAATAATACAACATTTTCTGAAAATAGATCATAGCTAGATCGATTTATCGCCCCCGAAATCCCCTGTATATTAAATTTTATGAAAATCGTTGGAGCCGTTTCAGAGATTCAGATTGTATATATCGCTCGTTTAAAAGTATAAGATATGATAAATCGTAATACATTTAGTAATAATATAAATAAAATGAATAGTGACAATTTGGTATTTAGTAGAATGATCTAGACTAAATATAAAAACAGACTTAGAGCTCAAAACGCCGGGGATATTCGACACTAACAAATAAATTCACAAAATCATTTTAATACCAACGTATTTATGGAGATAAACATTAGTATTTAGTATTCGAAACGATATTCTTAGCGAATGATTCTAAAATATGTATTATGTTTATGCACGTTAGCCTTGCACGTGTCGAATTTAACACCAATATATTCCGACATTTTCGGAGAGCTTACAGTTTTGTATTGTACTGTAAAATCTTGGAAACGATTTGATTTGCGTCTGTTTATACCTACTTACAGACTAGTCACGATCTTAACAATCATTTATTTGTTTTTCACTCAATCTTAAATTTAATAATTGTTAATTTAATTGTTAATAATAATTGTTTCTATGATAAACACTTTATGTAACGTGAAGTTTGTTCTCGAAAACTGACAATTAGGGGCGTGTTGGAAGTATATTGCCATGGTTAATGGCACGAGCAATAAAACGTATTTGTTTTCATGCAACGTAAGCAACAGTTTTTTGCAAAAAATCTAAAAAACAAAACTTAGACCTTGTGAATAGTGCTCATTAGAATGGTACATGTCTCAGCATAAATTAAATGCGCAAAAAGTGGATTGTACTAAGCAAAAGCCATTTAATTATTTGATTGCCATGTAGGTCACTGGTGCTCTACGCAGCTCACTGAAGTAATTTCTATAACCTTTTTTTTCTTACTTTAGCCTTGAGCATTTCAGCGTAACCTTAACTAGTAGGTGAGCTCGCGGGGCTCAAAGCGGAGTGATGCTAACACTGACCCTAGCTAGAGCAGTACTTCGCAGAACCTACCACCGGATCGGAAACGCGACCCACTGAGAAGAACCGGCGAGAAACTCAGTGGGCTGTGTCTATGGGTTAATTCGCTCGTCGAGCCCTTCGTCGCAAGCGACGGGTTCGACGAGGACGGTGACCGGTTCTATTACCAAGGCGCCGGAATATGTAGTGGACTCTGGGAAAGATGAATCCAAAGATACTGAGAATGAATCTAATTCGAGGAGATCGAAAACTCTTAAAGATCCATTAAAAACAAAAGAGTTAAGATTTCCGTTATCGACTTTCCAGGTTTATCGTTACTGCAATTCGATGGTACGTTTTATTGTATTGTCCTCAAAAGTAAAGACAGACAAATTAGTATAGACAAAAAAAGTCAATTACCAAGCTAGGTAATGATATAATTAACAGTTTAGCATAAAAATCTTGAGATTGATGATTTTGTGGTGTCAACGCTTACGGTATTATTCAAAATTAGGTATCGAATCCTTATATAGGTCGAAGAGACTGGTTCGAAGATTGAAAAAGTATTTTAATAGGACATTAATAAGATAATATGAATAATGATTTTGACAGCCTTATAACTTTTAATTTATCTTCTAACATTCTTTATCTTGTCTTTGTGGCTAGCCCTATAATTTTTTTAACATCAGTATATCAGAGGAAGTGTGAAAGTAGCCCCGGTAAACAACAGATTAAAGAGCGGACGGTTAGCGTGGTATGAACATGTGATGCGTAGAGAGAAGAAGCATGTGACTAGATGCATGGAAATGGTAGTGCAAGGTAGAGGGGGAAGAGGTCGACCGAAGAAGACATAAATGGAGTGTGTGAATGACGATATAAGAGAGAGAGAGAGAGAGGAGTGAGTGTTGAGATGACGGCTGATAGAAGAGAATGGAAGAGAAAAATTATAAATTATATTATAAGGCGGAGAAAAAGAAGAATCTGTTCTAGCAAGAGCACTGTTTATATTTGTCAACAACTATCTAACGGATTTATTAAATAACCTTAATTTTCTTTTAAAATAATCTTCATGAGGAATTTTGCTCTTGAAATACATTTTTTGTTTGTTTACTATTCAACCACATGTTAATCAACTCAGAACAGATGTTGCCTCGTAAAGAATAACAATAAAAATGGTTTTCAATAAACTAACCAATGTTATTGATGTCATAATTGAAAATATTTTTTGTTTCACATAGATTTATTTATATCTTTGTAATGTACTTTTTCATAATCTAGTCGTATTAATTTGTAATATTCGTCATGCCGGTCTCCGTAATCATTACCTTCAGTGATGATGTTAAGAACGTTGCATGAGCTCGAGCTGGTTGCTAAGAGTCCTATCGTTCTGTCTTGAATCTGCTTCAATTTCTTTTTCAACCTATTCTAGTGACCTCTGGTTGTCATACTAGATTCACACAACGAGTTACATCAATGCAATCAGGCTTTCTACTTCGTAGATCACGAGGAACTCAAATTACATAGCTTCATCTTATTAAACCTACAAAACGATATAATTTCGGGCAACGATACAATCCGCTGGAAACGAAACTCATCCTCTTTGCATCGTGTTCTTCAGTGCTGAGGGAAATGACCTTCGGAGCATTTTTGTTCAGACTATATTCCTCCATTCTTTCTTGTCCTCTACGCAGTGGATAACGACATTGATGCTAGAGTCTGATGTCGTCTTAATTTGATCGGGCCAGCGCATGGGACTACGCTCACTTGGCCTCTTTCCTTCCACTTTGCCGGTGATGAGTACTTTTTCGAGACTTTTCAACCTTTTTTTATTTTTTTATTGCTTCTTTGGGTGGACGAGCTCATAGCTCACCTGATGTTAAGTGGTTACTGGAACCCATAGACACCCCAACATAAATGTGCCGCCCACCTTGAGATATAAGTTCTAAGGTCTCAGTTTAGTTACAAAGGTTGCCCCACCCTTCAAACCGAAGCGCAGAAATAGGCAGGGTAGTGGCACCTACCCGTGCGGACTCATAAGAGGTCCTACCACCAGTAATTAAGCAAATTATAACTTTGCAGGATTGATTTTTATTACACTATGTTATTCCTTCACCGTGGAAGTCAATCGTGAACAATTGTTGAAGTACGTATTTCATTAGAAAAATTGGTACCCGCCTGCGGGTTTCGAAAACCATTGCATCGCTTGATACGAATGCACTGGACGTCTTAGTGTTTAGGCCACGACGACTATAAACCTCATAGGGGTGACAATCTCTAAAAAGGAATAAATAAACAAGGAAATGTAAAATGAAAATCGCGATAACCCGTATTTTTGTTTTGGTCATATATTAGTATCTACAAGTATATATATGTATGTACTAAAAATAACGCGTGCTATTTATGTAAATATTTAATTATGATAAATGGTAGTTTTACGCTGATAATGCTTGACGCGACGTCACGTTTCGTTTTAAGGTTATCGTAGGTTATTAGGTGTAACGAAAACGGTTTTGCCGCTTGTTTAGTTGTTGTAAACATATCAACATACATTAATTAGCAAATAGTGACCTAATTCTTAATAAAGTTGTTATTTACGCGTGTTCAATTTGTATATATAAACATGAAGTGTTTCCGGAAGCAAAAGTATTCTTTATGTATCACAGTGGCTCTCTAATATCAAAATATCATCCCCCATTGCCGCGTGAAAGACGAACCAATAAAACGTTTCACGTTTCAATATGTTTACAATACATATTTGTAATTTGGCTAAATTGCGAACTATTTCAAAGGCAGTGATCGATGATCGAATAGGCAATGTATTAACGTTTTTTTTTTCAATATATCTCTTATGCCAATTTTGTTTGTTGAAATTGCGATATTCATTCTCTATCATTTACTATTGACAGCCTCCTTGCCTTAAATTGACGTTTGGGTAATTGTAAATAATAAAGTCCGTTTTGAAAATATCAATTTTCTTGATTATTCAATTGAAAAACCAATAAAATCGGAGCCTAGGATAGATTTCCTTTTTATCTCACGACCGTCGCACTTACGGATACTCAAAGATGACAGCAGCAGTGATTTGTATATTATCTATGGGCAAGAGAACGATTGCAGTAGACTGCTCACTGCCGATGTAAATTAATATAGAAAATAAGAGCTACTCGCTACTGGCTTGCTGTTTCAATTAGCTTTTGTATTTTCTTTTCCTCAACGTTCTATTTTGGACTATGATTGTCTTTCGTAAGTAGTAAGCAGTAAGCAAAGACCGATGAAGTCGCTAACGTTTCACTTACAGTGATTTATTTACTGCTTGTGCGTCAGAACGCCGCCACCTACCTTGAAATATGAGCTCTCAATTTTATAACACAACGCCTTTAAACCGAAACGCATTCATGCTTCGCGGCAGAAATAGGAAGGCTACAGTACCCGTATGGTCTTACGACTCCCTAGATTCCTTACCACCAGTAAGAATAAAATAGGAGATGCCCACTTACAGTAAATACAATAACTCCTAAAACGACAACATTTCTTTTAGTAGTTAGTAGTTGATCTATTATTAAGGATCTTAAGGATCATAGATTACCTTAAAACAACATTAGTATAAATAACAAAAAGTGCAAAAAAACCATGCGTAGTAATTAAAGATTATTATCATATTTGTAAAAGAATTGTAATGGTTTTTCCATACACCAAGGTCAGCGACCTCGTCAAAGCTGGTAAAATGCGTAAAATCGTCAAAACGAATGTTAGGCGTGTATCTCGTACACTAATTTAATATTTTTGAATCGTTTTTTTTATCTGCTGTCAGTATTAGGGAGACCTGGGAGTACTTGCTTAAAACTAGCCCCAGCAAGAACAGTGCTTTTTTGAATCTACCCACAAAGAGTTAAACACCGTTGAAAAACATTCAATTATTTAATTCAAATCCGTTTGATGTAATTGAAACTGCAGCTGAATAATTAAATAACGATCACGTATTGCGCGATCTTACGACTTTTGATCGTTTGCACAGGATGTTTGTGATGTCGTGAGGACACGGTCCGAAATCCGTTTAAAATGTACGATGACTCGACGCCCACACGCGGGCGTCTTGTTGAAAGAGCTTCTTAAATGCTCCTACGCAGTTTTAAATTGAAAATGAAAACTTGTAACGTAAAGAGAAACTTATTTTATATGGACGACAGGTGTGGAGGTGAAGGACCCTGAGACGATTTTTTCCCCAACCAATTGTTGCTAGCCTAAGGGACTATTCAATTATTATTCAAGAACGGATCAGGATTAAGTGAGCTCACGGATTCAAACCTAGAGAATTTGTTAGCGCTAGCCCTAGCCAGAGCAGTGCTTCATTGTATCTACCATAGGATAATCGCGACCCACTAACAAGATACGTCGAGAAACTCAGTGGATTGTGTCTATGGGCTAGATTAAGCAGATGATGATATGACAATTTTTTCGGCTTTCGGTCCACTCTGTATTATTAGTCAAGCTATCTACAGATGTCTCACTGGCTAAGCAAACGCTTAGTCGGTCACAAATAGGCAGACTAGGCGATTCAGACGCACCTTCTCAATGCTTCATAAAATAAAGTAGATACTCTATGCACCCTGTGTTCACTTCGCTTTTTTTATCCCTATCCGCCGTCGCAAGAGTCTCAATTCTAATTCCAGATTCGGTCTGGAGGGTATTCTTAACTAGTATTTTTTTAAATTCTATTGACGATAGAGTTCTAGTATAGCACCAATAAAAATATTTTCAGTCGTGTTCGGTGGTAATACGGTGAAAGATAATGTGTTCATCGGTGCTCATTCGATTAAGAGCTTCATGGCTATTTACGAGGAAAATGGTGTTGAAAAAGATTCCTTTTGGACATAATGATATGGCGATGACGGACTTCGTCTCAAAACATTTACACCGGTGATTTTATGTAACAGTAGGGATTTAAATTTGGATTACTAAGATATCTTATAACAAATTCAGAAACTGGCTTAGACCCTTTGGTGCCTCTCGCACTGCTGATAGGAGACCGACTACCCAGGAGTAAGCAAAAAGAAAGACAACACGCTTAATTTTATTATATTTTACTAAACACAAAGCAACAATACGTTGAAATACGTTTCAGTGCCAACATTTTGATCACATAAATAACCTAGATCATTCATATACATATATTGTTCATTTCTCGTATCATCAACATAGTATAAAACAAAGTTGCTTTCTCTGTCCCTATGTATGCTTAAATTTTTAAAACTACGCAACGGATTTTGATGCGTTTTTTTTTAATAGATAGAGTGATTGAAGAGGAAGGTTTCTATGTAGGTATAATAATAACATCCATTAAAGAGTGGAGAAATCAATAATAAATTACAGTTTCCGAAGCGAAGCGAGGGCGGGTCGCTAGTTTTATTATATTTTACTAAACACAAAACAACAACGTATTTCAGTGCCAACATTTTGATCACATAAATAACCTAGATCATTCATATACATATATTGTTCATTTCTCGTATCTATAAATAAAGGATGAAATACATTGTGCCGTTTCCATTAATTCGTTGCAATGCGAGTCGGTGCAGTTGTTTTAATCAGTGGAAATTAAACTAGTTGCGAGCGAACTCCAGGAAGTCGGTCTACTTATTAATGTCAGTGTTTCGATTAATTTTGCACATTCATAGTGTATTCCCTGTATTTCTGTTGTATAACGACGTTATATTTCTCACTCAATAATAATGTTTCTGTGCTTATCAAACATACGTTTGATGTGCAATCTTGGTGGCACATCCACATATTATATCCACAGCCCAATGAGCTTCTCGCCGGATCTTGTCAGTGGGTCGCGTAAGTGTAAATTAACCCACAGACACAGCCCACTGAGTTTCTAGCCGGAGAAGATACGGCTAGAAACTCAGTGGGCTGTGTCTGTGGTACCGATCCGGTGGTAGATTCTGCGAAGCACTGCTCTTGCTAGGGTCAGTGTTAGCAACACTCCGGTTTGAGCCCCGTGAGCTCACCTACACACGTTAGGGTGAAGCTGAAATAGCCTCTCAAGGCTATCAGCATAGGTAGGGAAAAAAAAGTCCACTGCTGGATATAGGTCTTCCCAAGGTCCGCTGCTATGACCGGTCCTGCGCAGCCTAAGAATTGGGAGCTGATGATAGCCGGTCGACTATGTTGGGAGAGGGCAGCGGGGTTTGTTATATGCACCAGGATTGCGTACCGGTTGGCGATCGTAGTCTAGAACATTGCAGCCTGTTCTCTGATAATGCTCTTAGTTGCCTTTTACAACACCGACGGGATNACATAGGTCTTCCCAAGGTCCGCTGCTATGACCGGTCCTGCGCAGCCTAAGAATTGGGAGCTGATGATAGCCGGTCGACTATGTTGGGAGAGGGCAGCGGGGTTTGTTATATGCACCAGGATTGCGTACCGGTTGGCGATCGTAGTCTAGAACATTGCAGCCTGTTCTCTGATAATGCTCTTAGTTGCCTTTTACAACACCGACGGGATATGACAGTGAAGTGCTTGCTATTCTTTTTTCAGGCCACACGGCCGGAGATACCGGCCACGGCAATAGAAGATAAACATGTAATGCCAGGATTTCATTCGTACCATTTACAATGAAAGCGGGTTTGTTGTAAATTCCACGGGCCATGCATCATGTTTTTATTTTTTAAATAATCAATGTATGTAAGTCAAAACGTTATATTTTACAAGTTAATTGTCTAATCGGCTTTTACCAGATTTCAATCCCGGCCTCCTTCAGCGCCACCTTGCTATACCATAAACAAAAAAACGGCCGTAGTATTTATACTTAGGTAATTATTTTTGAAGTAGTCGTGCCTTAAAGGATGATGCGCCCGGTGAATTCGCAGTGAATAAAAAAAACCTCGACGGTATTCAAGCCATTACTGTTATGTAGTTTTTTTTATAACAAACGAAAAAACACTTATAAGTAAACATTATTATAATTTTGTTCCCGTATTATCTAGTGAAATATAAAACAAGAGAAAAGATAAGGAAACCTCATTCGTTACTCGTAGTCTACAAACATCACTTTGACAGACTTTAATCATTTGAAATTAAACTAGCATTAACGCTGAGATGTTATATACGTACTTTTATATACGTACCTCGCAGTCATTGACGTAATCCTACATTTGAATCGACGACGTAACCACATTTAATTACCGAACTGTTAAATTATATTAACCTTACATTGGTTTCGTTTGCAAAAATATTTTATTGCCTGCAGCGATCCGTTAGCTCACGGGCTTTTTTTTATTGATTAGATGGTTGGACGAGCTCACAGCCCACCTGGTGTTAAGTGGCTACTGGAGCCCATAGACATCTACGACGTAAATGCGCACCCACCTTGAGATATAAGTTCTAAGGTCTCTGTATAGTTACAACAGCTGCCCCGCCCTTCAAACCGAAACGCATTACATCACGGCAAAAATAGGCAGGGTGCTGGTACCTACCCGTGCGGACTCACAAGAGGTCCTACCATCAGTAAAACATGCATACAGAAACTCGGGCTTATAAAAAATCGATTTCACTCAGTCGTCGGCTTGACTTCGATTCCGTGCAGGTACTTCCCGATGCATCCATGCCCGGGCGACACCTGCTTCAACCGGAAAACGACTTTCCTGAGGCGAAGGTACGCAGGCCAGCCCGTCGTGTTGGCCAGTCGCCTGTACAAATTCCCTGTGGGACCTTTAACATGATAAGGCAGCTTTTATAACGGATATTTCGATCAGGAAAAGTTCCATTCTAGTGAACTTTAACTGACTAGTGTTAAAATGGCTCTACGGTGTTGGCCTAAAATAGCACTATTCCGTCTATTACCGTGGTTGACTAAAAAAATGGGACCTCCCTTCAAGATTTAATTACGTTATAATTACTTTGAACCAGCATATCAACGGGATATCAAAAAACAAAAAAAAAACCACTGATCTCCAAATTCTTTTTTCGTTACCTCATCTTTACTTGCGGTCAGCAAAAGATTAGATACAAGAGACGCTCCGCAACTTTAGTCGCATATTTTGTATCCAGTATATCTAAATAATAAAACACGTTGTACTTTTCTGGGATGAACAATCACTTGTGTTACTTACTCTCTAGTTTACAAACTACCATTTGTATCTATAGGTCCGTTAGTACGTAGAATCATGGAACATATTATCGTATTTATATAGCAGATTTATCCGGAATTGTATGTATGGACTATGTTATTTACCATGATATTAATTTAGTAATTGAGAGATATAAGAACAGATTTTGTTTTTTACTGATTTAAAGTAGAGCGTTTGCCATTTGACCTCTGACCTGAGTTTGGGTAACGGGGGTCCAAGAACAGGTAACATGGTATAAAAAACATGAAACAATAACTAAAGACTAAGTCGGTAAACAAATCGGAAACTGTTAGTTCCAAATTAAAAAGTGGGCCGTGGTAAACTCAGATTTTTCGAAAACTACACCATCTAATTACGTCAATCCAACGGCTTCGGACAAAAACTTCTTTTGTTTATAGATTCGATTGATACTTTCATCACACACGTCAAAGGGACAATACCATATCGTATTACTAATCCATTAGCTGATGTTTGGTCTACTGCTTATTAAAAGAAAAAAAAACAAACCGGCAGAGTTACTAAGCCGGATAAAATGTCCTTTGTTCGTATTTCCATGAGATTCTATTTTCAGTTTTCGACATTAAATTTAGCAAGTTATGTGTATATAGCAGGGGTGGCCAATTTGATTAGAACTAAGATCTACTGTTTACTGACGTAACACTAAAATCTAGTAATGACATTACTTGACATTTAGTGAAACAATAGGTCAGTATACAAATAAGTAGTATATTTTCTTTTATTGAAAAGATTAACATAAAGCTGAAATTATATATTAAAAGAGAACTGTTGTGTGAAAGAGAGGATAAATAATGTGACGTAATGGTCATTAATAAATGATAGAAGATGAAGATGATGCATGCAGCAATTGGTGATTACGTTGCGCAGACTGTTCTGTGTACATATTTATATTTTTTTGTCTTGCCACGATCGACTGAACGATCGTGATGTACCGGTTGGCCACCCCTGGTATATAGCGTGTGTATACATATAAAAAACGAAACTAAATAAATTCTATAAAATAATCTAATTGCAGCTTTTTTGATGGAAGGAATGTGGACATGATTTTCATTTTGGAGTATGTGCCAGTTTTGCTACTCTAACATTTTCCTATTTTGACAAATTACAGATTTTAAGGACAACGAATATTGTATCATGAAGTGATTTTACTAAGCTGATAGATTCTTTGTTTTCGGTTATTTTCTGCGTATTATTTGGTCAGCAAGAACGTATTTATTAATTATATTAAACTGAACCTATATGTATTTGACTTTTATCTCAGTTAATATCTCAATTACAATTGTACAATTTGTTTACTTAAGCAAAACCAGCTCTGTAGGAAACAAAAAACAATTATTATTTTTAGTCTCAAAATTACGAATAAACCATAAATAATAAAAAGGAACAAGATAGAGATAGATAGATAGATATTGATAATTCGTTGTTTACATTATACACCACAAGCTCACACAGTAAATGTATGAAGCGTTCGAGTTAGTGCAGCAATAAGATCTCGTTTAGATCGGTATCTTCCAGGCAAACTTTACAAGGGTATTATTGGATGAATGATGCTTGTTTTCTATACTGTAATAAAATACTTAAATGTTTTAAATAATAACTGTTTCAGTAATATACGATCGCTTGTACTAATTCGGCTAAGTAAATACATACAAGTATCTATATATTAATACGTGAAGCAAAAACTTTGTATCCCTTTTTANTCTCGTTTAGATCGGTATCTTCCAGGCAAACTTTACAAGGGTATTATTGGATGAATGATGCTTGTTTTCTATACTGTAATAAAATACTTAAATGTTTTAAATAATAACTGTTTCAGTAATATACGATCGCTTGTACTAATTCGGCTAAGTAAATACATACAAGTATCTATATATTAATACGTGAAGCAAAAACTTTGTATCCCTTTTTATGAAAATTATGCGGACGGAGGAGTATGAAATTTTCCATACTTATAGAGAATATAGAGAAGAAGTGCACTATGCTCATATTTTTTTAAAATAATGCATAAAAGACACATTAAATCAATAAAGAAAACATTACACACACTACATACCATGTATTTGACGCACACACGCATGCATACTATTTATTGTCAAACTATTGTTCTTGACGTCTGTGGTCAAATTGAGAATAAATTAAATATTGTTTGTCTTTATTAATATTTTTATAGTGTAGTCTTGGCGAAATTTGTGATTATAGAAGTATAAAATACAATCTTAATGTTGTACAAACTTACAAATCCAATTATAGTCGAATTTCGACTACTGCGGGACCTCTAGTATTCATAATTATATATTTTTTTAAGTTTAAAGTTTTTAAATGTAACGTCTCTGGTAGATTAGTATTACATAATATAATAAAGCGCTTCAAACCATTACATCTGATCTATTTCAGACTCGTATCTGGGTTAACGTAATTTCGCGCGGTTTCCCCTGCATAATTGCGTCATCGGCAGGTGCAGGACGGACATGGAATTTTTATAGCTTTTTTTTTACGATATTCCATTGGGAATTTTGGGACTGACATATTATTATTCTTATGGAGTTGTACCGCTATTACTTATGTTGTTATGTGTATAAGTAAAAATCAAATTAATACGTTCCTGAAAAATAAAAACATTGTCACTTTGACGTATCGTATAAACTGTCAAACTTTGCGTGTGTAGTAGAATTAGGTCGGAATATAAAAAATAATATTGAAAAACGAACCCCCATTAAATTGACATTACTGTTTTAACTTGAGCTTGCTTTATGATTTTACATTATAGTAAGACGTACTTTTGATCAGGCCCTTTACACTCATTAGCTCTTTGTTATTCCTACCTATTCTAGTGACCTCAAGGGGTCATGCTAGATTCACCGAGCGAATAGGTGAGCTCACAGGTTTCTAACCTGGTGAATTAACTCTAAAACGCCTAGACTAATACGGAGTACAAAATAAAAAATGTAATGCTACTAACGTTCGCGTAACAGGATGTATGGAAACAACTATAGATAATATTATTATGAACTAGCTGACCCGGCAGACTTTGTAGTGCCTCAATCAACAAATAAAAGACCTGAGCTTTTGCATAAAATAAACTTAAAACAAACAAAAGGAATCTGTCCGACGGGGGACACATCAAAGGAAAAACAAAATTGTTTTTTTTTTATTTAATTCCGAGCATTTTCATATTTATTTACATTTTAAACCTTCTCTGGACGTCCACATTTTTTTTTATTGCCTAGATTTGTGTACTAGCACCCACCTGGTGTTAAGTGGTTACTGGAACCCATAGACTTCTACAACGTAAATGCGCCACACACCTTGAGATATAAGTTCTAAGGTCTCAGTATAGTTACAACGGCTGCCCCACCCTTCAAACCGAAACGCATTACTGCTTCACGGCAGAAATAGGTGGGGTGGTGGTACCTACCCGTGCGGAATCACAAGATTCCTACCACCAGTAACTACACAAATTATAATTTTGCAGGTTTGATTTTTATTACACGATGTTATTCCTTCACCGTGGAAGTCAATCGTGAACAATTATTAAGTACGTATTTCATTAGAAAAATTGGTACCCGCCTGCGGGATTCGAACACCGTTGCATCGCTATATACGAATGAACCGGACGTCTTATCCTTTAGGCCACGACGACTTCAATAACAAATAATATAATTCAAGACCAAAATTAGCCAAATCGGTCCAGCCGTTCTCGAGTTTTAGCGATACTAACGAACAGCAATTCATTTTTATATATATAAATATATCACTGCGCTTGTACCTAACAAATATAGATATTATTATACTAAATAGCCCATTTTGTTTGTTTGTAAAAAAGTCAAAACGAATCGAATGATATCATACATTCAAAAGCGTTTTAGATTTACATAACATATTAGTTGTCGGAGCTATTTTAGGAGCCGTTGGATGTATGATTTATTGTAGCTAAATGAATTGGATAGTCTTCGGCACGATAGAAATATTCTATGAACGTACCGATGTTCTCAGGTGTCCATGGTGATGACCTAGTTTCTGCTTTGACGTCAATACCTTCAAGAGTTAGAAACACGCATAATCTATATCACATAATATATTTATGTTGTTCGTACGCTACTGTCATTAAAAAAAAATCTCCATAACATAATTGCATTAAATTGTTTACATAAAGGCAAAAAATAAATTGAAAAAATATATAATACCAGATTCCTAAGTGATATAACGCTGTTATGTTTACACAAAGAAACATACTGTAAATAGTTCTGGCTTGCGAATTTTTTACTTGTATGAAGACTACTATCCCTTGATATATTTTCTTAAAATACGAGTATTCGCACCAATCAGTTGCAACTTTTTTGTATCCAAGATTTATCACTCGAGTTCACTGATTACTAAGCGAGTAATATCAAATTGACAAAAGAATAATTCGAATATGAATTTTTTAATATGTATTCATCTTCTCATTCTAGACAAAGAATTAGATGCTTCAAACGTGTTTCTTTTCTTAAACAAATTTTAAAACAACATCTTTTTCCCTTTTTTAAATTAATTATTATATTTTCTTAGCAGATAATTGTTATACCTAAATAAAAACTGTAACCGTGAAAATTGTAAGTACACGAAGTAACTTCTTTATGTTGATTGTATTTATGAGTACAAAAATCCACATCTAAATTACACTTTAGTAATGATGTTTATTCTAAACATTAACAATATGTAATAGACAAATAATTAGTTTCCTAGAATGCTTGACTGTTCCAAACGCAATCCAAACTCCGAAGTGTCTTAAATAGATACACATTATGTAATTACTTAGAATTTGATTAGGTACCGGGTACTATTATTCTATCTATTAATACGTGAAGCAAAAACTTTATCCCTTTTTACGAAAATTGCGTGTATGGAGGAGTATGAAATTTTCCACGCTTATAGAGAATATAGAGAAGAAGTGAACAATACTAATATTTTTTTTAAATAATGCATAAAAGATACATTAAATCAATAAAGAAAACATTACACACACTACATACTATGTGTTTGACGCACACACGCATGCATACTATTTATTGTCAAACTTTTGTTCTTGACTTCTGTTGTCAAATTGAGAATAGATTAAATATTGTTTGTCTTTGTTAATATTTGTTATAGTGTAGTCTTGGCGAAATTTGTGATTATAGTAGTATAAAATACAATCATAATAGTGTACAAACTTACAATTCCAATTTATTATAGTCGAATTTCGACTACTGCGGGACCTCTAGTACTCATAAATTTTCGGTCTTGATTTTGTTTTGTTTTTTATTACCTAATCGTTGGGGCTATTCCAGCTAGGCGCAGACTGGTAGATGAGGTCACGGGGTCAACCTGAGAGAATTTGCTAAGACCAGCAATACTTCGCTCAATCTACCTCCGGATCGGAATCGCGACCCACTGAGAATATTCGACAAGAAAATCAATAGGGTGGCGTCTACAACCTACCCCAGGTTGCACGTTGAACTCTTTGTTGCATTCGATGGTACCGGTCTTTGGGGTGGACCTAAGAGCACCGAGATTAGATCGGGAGGATCCGATGGGACACGTTTAGGGTAAAGGAAGCTTTGCGTTGCCTAGCTGCCTAAGTCGGAGATATAATGTGAGGCGGCCACGATAAGAGGCTTACTGTGTTGATCATAAACACGTCGTGTTCGATAAATAGAATAAAAAAATATATCGTCTTATCGATTATTATGTCACAAATAATTACTGGTGGTAGGACCTCTTGTGAGTCCGCGCGGGTGGGTACCACCGCCCTGCCTATTTGTGCCGTGAAGCAGTAATGCGTTTCGGTTTGAAGGGTGGGGCAGCCGTTGTAACTATACTTGAGACCTTAGAACTTATATCTCAAGGTGGGTGGCGCATTTACGTTGTGGATGTCTATGGGCTCCAGTAACCACTTAACACCAGGTGGGCTGTGAGCTCGTCCACCCATCTAAGCAATAAAAAAAAAGCATGTTTTAACGAATACGATTTCTGTTTGATTGTTATTCGGTTATTAACAGAAAATTGTTTTCATGTTCGCGGCTGTGACAAACTCATATGGTTATAGGATTTTTATTAAGAACATTATTGCATTATCTGTGACGTGTTTTCCTGTTTCCTTGAATTCTGACTCACTCACGCACTTAGTTTGTATATAACAAAATAAATAATAAGCATAATATTGAATACAATTTCAGTATTTATCACACGATTGATTCATTGTTTCATTCAAAAACATTCCTTACCGCAAATGATGCTTTGACATCTAAATGTTTTTGTTTTGCATTTAATAAGAACAAATTTACTGTTTAAAACCAGTTATATATGTTTTTCATTAATTAGTTATTCATTATATTTTATTTTAATACGTAGAAGACTCAAAATAACTTTTAATTTGAATAATGCGACTAATACCTGCTGTTATGTATATTATCTATGCTGCCGGGTGTAAAATTATTATAATAAAACTTAAAACGGTATCGGGGGCTGTAAATTACCAATCACAAGCACAATGCTCATTATGTAACCTTGTTCGAGCGTAACTGTGTTCAGCGGCTCTGTCCCTGGCATTGCTGAGGTCCATGGGCGACGGTAACCACTCACCATCAGGTGGGCCGTATGCTCGTCTCACTACAATGGCAATAAAAAAAAAAGCAAACACAGGTCCTTCGTCTTCTTCTGTCTCTTATCCCAGAGGTCGGCACAGCGTGTCCTATTATCATGGTGCATAGAGATTTGGTATGAGTTTTATGACGCACCGCTTGCCTGTCAATCCTCATTTAGCTATATCTCCAATGATTAAAACCATTACAACGTGCCATACACTATTTTCTCGGTTTGTTCTTTTTGGTATATCTTTTACTTGATGCGTTTCTGTTTCTATCAATTTTATTTTATTATTATAAACATAAAATTTTTATTTTCAAATATGTCATATTTCAAAAATGTTTCACATTACATTTAGCAAACACTACACATTTGTCGTCGTCGTGGCCTAAAGGATAAGACGTCCGGTGCATTCGTGTTGAGCGATGCACCGGTGTTCGAATCCCGCAGGCGGGTACCAATTTTTCTAATGAAATACGTACTTAACAAAATGTTCACGATTGACTTCCACGGTGAAGGTATAACATCGTGTAATAAAAATCAAAACCAGCAAAATTATAATTTGCGTAATTACTGGTGGTAGGACCTTTTGTGAGTCCGCGCGGGTGGGTACCACCGCCCTGCCTATTTCTGCCGTGAAGCAGTAATGCGTTTCGGTTTGAAGGGTGGGGCAGCCGTTGTAACTATACTTGAGACCTTAGAACTTATATCTCAAGGTGGGTGGCGCATTTACGTCGTAGATGTCTATGGGCTCCAGTAACCACTTAACACTAGGTGGGCTGTGAGCTCGTCCACACATCTAGGCAATAAAAAAAATAAAAAAAACTTTGTTTGTTAATCACATCAATCGTTGTTGTACAAATTCAGCACTATATGTCTTGTTTTGTCGTGCGCACATAACTTATGTTGCAAGCTAGATTTTGTTTCTTTTTACTTGTGTTTTTTATGTATCTTTTTAGCTTGTGATGTGTATTGTGAGCCTAATAAATAAATAAATAAAAAACATCGTACAAATCGAAATTGCATTCGTTTTTTACTTTCGACGTAAAACATGTTTTATAAAAATTAAACATGTCCTGCCATTTTTTGTCACAAATGTATTTTTATGTATTATTATTTTGCAAACGGAATTAATTTAACATATAAAATTAAATTATATAATAGTTAAAATACATTATTCGACACAATTATTTTTAGCACTATGTGAATTATTCAAGTAATGTACTATCATTGTATATCATCACTATTCACGTAAATTTTTGATACACTGGCTCTAAATATATAGTAAAAGTCTAATAAACAAATAATTTTGTAATTAAGTCTATTAAATAAAATATTTTTTTTTAAGAGCTTTGTTCTATTTGAATTACGATTTTTTTTTTGTTAACGCTCCTCCAACTTACTGCCGATCAAGCCGTTGTACCGGATAGCTAAAATCTATCCTCAAGGTGTAATATCCAAAAAGGAATAATTGTGAAAATAAATGCGATACATAAAGTACACAGACCGAAACAAAACGCGATCAATTCATTACAGTTCCAAATTGAAAAAAAATTATTGTTTATCTGGATTTCGGCTCATTTGCTTAAATTCTCATAGCGCTCGGTGTGCGTGGGCTATTATTTATAAATTGTCAGTTAATAAAGTACGTTTCTTAAAAAAAAAACGGTAGATTACATCATCGAATGGATACTTGTTAATTGTCGTTGTGCGCGTAGCGATGTCGTTGACAATTGACAAGAGACAAATTTGTTGAAAAAAAACATGTGTGCAATTCACACGTGGTAGATGTGAAACCTTCCAAAATTAAAATACAATTATCCTAAACGTCTTAAGTATATATTATGTAAAATTTTGTCATTAGTAAATAATTGTAAGGTAGCGCCCTCTGTGAATTGATATTTTAATTTCACGTATAATCCTAAATTAAAATTCACTACAAGAGCTTTCATACACACGTTAGTATTAAAAAATCTCACAGATGGCGTTGTATTAAATAGTATGTATATTTCTGTCTCATTCTTTGCTGGCTTCATCCTANAATTAAAATTCACTACAAGAGCTTTCATACACACGTTAGTATTAAAAAATCTCACAGATGGCGTTGTATTAAATAGTATGTATATTTCTGTCTCATTCTTTGCTGGCTTCATCCTACACATTTTTGTATTTGTGTCTCTTACCTGTCGTTTTTTCCGTTGCATCCGGTTTGAAATCACAACGATTCTAAAGAAGTTTTCACTTCAAAAAGCAACGCTCTATCAGCTATTAAAGTTAAACAAATAGTGTTGTGACCGCCGAGACGTTAGCAATAAAATAGCGTAAAAAATTTGTATTTTTATTTACGAGCGACGACGTATTAAAGAAATTGCATAACATTTAACGGCCACGTGAGGAACCACATTTGGCAGTAACCCCGGTCACCATCCTCGCCGAAACCGTCGCTTTGGACGAAGGACTCGACGAGTAAATTAACCCATAGACACAGCCCACTGAGTTTCTCGCCGGATTTTCTCAGTGGGTCATCTTTCCGATCCGGTGGTAGTTTCTGCGAAGCACTGCTCTGGCTAGAGCCAGTGTTAGTACCACACCCGATTTGAGCCCCGTGAGCTCACCTACACGTTAAAGTGAAGCTGAAACAGCCTCTCAAGGCTATCAGCATAGGTAGGAAAAAAAGGCAGCAACTCTAAAGGTGTTAAATTTTAATGCCTTAAATGTGTAGTTTTTTATTATTTTGTTTTCCATTATTGCACGCTACGACGTGTTCCGGGCAATAACTTAATTACATCAACGTTATTAACTCTCATTAAGCGTTCAAACGTTAGTTGATTTTTAATGTTGCAAGTCAAAATGGCCGTATTTTATGACCTTGAATTGCAAATGCATTTTGAATAGTTAGAATTAAAATTATTTAGGACTTTTTTGTCTTTGTAGGCAGATTACAAAACTAATCTAGCTAATGTTGAACGGTCACCATTATTAATACACGCGAGCAATTCCAGGGACGCAGCGAAGCCAGGTGTTATGTAATAATAGTCAAATGTCCTTCTAAGTATTGACCAAACGATTTTTTTTTTAATTTGCCTTTTTTTTGTTTTTTTATTACTTAGATGGGTGGACGAGCTCACAGCCCACCTGGTGCTAAGTGGTTACTGGATCCCATAGACATTTACAACGCAAATGCGCCACCCACCTTGAGATATAAGTTCTAAGGTCTCAGTACAGTTACAACGGCTGCCCCACCCTTCAAGCCGAAACACATTACTGCTTCACAGCAGAAATAGGCGGGGTGGTGGTACCTACCCGTGCGGACTCACATAAGGTCCAACCACTAGTGAAGACAGACGAGCATACGGCCCACCTGATGGTGAGTGGTTACCATCGCTCTTGGACGTCAGCAATGCTAGGGGGAGAGCCAAGCCGCTGCCTACCGATCTCAACGTCTGATCGATCTGATCGAACGATCTGAAGTCGTCGTGGCCTAAAGGATAAGACGTCCGGTGCATTCATATCTAGCGATGCACTGGTGTTCGAATCCCGCAGGCGGGTACCAATTTTTCTAATGAAATACGTACTTAACAAATGTTCACGATTGACTTCCACGGTGAAGGAATAACGTCGTGTAATAAAAATCAAACCTGCAAAATTATAATTTGCGTAATTACTGGTGGTAGGACCTCTTGTGAGTCCGCGCGGGTGGGTACCACCACCCTGCCTATTTCTGCCGTGAAGCAGTAATGCGTTTCGGTTTGAAGGGTGGGGCAGCCGTTGCAACTATACTGAGACCTTAAAACTTATATCTCAAGTTGTGTGGCGCATTTACGTTGTAGATGTATATGGGCTCCAGTAACCACTTAACACCAGGTGGGCTGTGAGTTTGTCCACCCATCTAAGCAATAAAAAAAAAATAAAAAAAAGGAATTCTATGGCAAAAATAATAGGACAAATATATTAATAATTGGGTGCAATGTGTTTGAGAGTTTTATTTAGTCTACTGATAACATCAGTTGTCTGTAATGAATAAAGAGTTGAGACAAAAAGTTCGATAAAGTTACAAAGCCAAAACGCAAAGGTTTTTACTTCAGTAAAAAATTGACGGCCATTTCATAAATGGAAAATAAGCAAAGGCACATTAAACAAACAGCCAACGTATCGAACTTCCATAAAATCACGTTCGCACATAAATATCCCAAAAGGACTAATAAAAAGGGAAAATTCCGCGTTATCATAAATGTCATCAGCTTTTGCAATGTAATAAAGTTTGTTGGCATCGTGCAAAGGTGCCGCCGTGCATGTAATTACGTGCTTCAAAAACACACGGCGTGTTCAACAAAAACATGTTAAATACGCTAGTTTGTTTGTATGTGCGTCACTATAGACCACTGATGAAATGCTTAAGTGATTACGACATTCTCACTGTTTTGTCAATATTTTAGTTTAGCATACTAAAATAATATTTAAGCTAAGATAAGATTCTATTCGAGAATTAGTTTTAGAGCTAATAAGCCCGTGGTTAAAGAAATAAATCTAAAATGAATTTAAGATGATAAATGTAGACGTTTTTTGGTTTAAATGCTACCTTAAGATTTACGGATCGCGCACTTAATTTACTAGTAATTCTACAATGTTTTACTTATATTGTAAATTGATGTACAGTTCACATACACATATACATACTAGAACCTCTTTATATTAGGCTAAGAATGCTATCACCGACATGAGACATGAGGAATAACGACCTCATACCAAAACGTATGACTGATTTGACAGAAAGAGGCAGTACGCTGGGATCCCTAATCCTATTGTTGAATAAGGCAAAAAAAAAAGCATCGAAGTAGTCTTTGACACAGACAAATTCACGGGCGCTCGGTAATATTCAATAAGGCAAGACAAACGTTTACCTGAGAACCCGACCGGGTAGGTAATTTGAATAATTTACAAAAGAAAAACGTACGTACACGGAGCACCCTTCTTTGTGAACGTCGGTATCGTAATAACAAAGGTATTTTAACGTGCGTCCGTACATACGTGATTGAGTTTTATTTCGTTGCATAATGTAACAAATACCCGACTGAAACATGTAGGAGAACTTATGCGGAAGTTGAAAGGTTATTTCTGGTTATTGGAGATCGGACGTCGGGTGTAAGAGTGCAGGGGAGTCGTTTAGTGGGTGGGTCCTAAAATCCTTGGGCCCGCGATCTGCTCTCAACACCTGCACATCGTTGAGTCTCACATACCCCGCGCGCCCCCTAGGCGCGGGGACCTCGTAGGAGGTTCGGCATGTTAACTTCACTATAATACTAATACTAACTAACTACTACTAACTAAATCTTTCGTAGTTGTAGGACTGTCGTTATAGTTGTAGGATCTGACGTTACAATGGTGGAAGAGGCAGCTCACATTTCATATATTAAACTTAGAGGAGTCGCCCGCCGGCAGCCGAACAGAGCGGACGGGTATTTGGACGTATAACGTATATCTATCTGAATACGCGAGTGATTGCGCACGTGTCTATAATTTGGTTTTTGTTTTATTCAAATATTGTTTTGGGTTACCTTCAATCGAGGACGGGATTATTGACTAAATCGGGACTGCGCTCGGGCGCAGTCCGTCCGTATTCTGGTCANTCCGGGCACATCCCACTCAATAAATTTGCTCATTTAATGGGGAAGGCTCCTGATCCCAAATGTTCAGTTTGTGATGTAGTGGAAGACGCTTTTCACATTATGATGGAGTGTGCGCGGAATGATGATTTGAGACAACAATTCTTTGCAAAACATACAGATTTCCGACAAGTTGGAGGTGTAAATTGCGTATTAGCCTTTCCGGAGTCCGAAATGGCTAAGTCACTTTATAAAATAGTGTTGGTGGGCCTTCAGAGACGATAACAGTTTTCTTTATTTTTTTATATAATTTTTTGTTACTATCTTTTGTTGCACAATGGAGTGACATATTCACTAGGTGAATAATCTCCTTAAATAAAGATTTAAAAAAAAAAAAAAAAAAAAACTTAGATATTACTGTACTGCACAAGAATGATGAATGTATTTTTAAGGGCAATCATTTTCGTACTGGAAATTTCTAGAATGAAGCATCAATGAAGACTCTCCCTTCCTCCAAGATGAAGGACAGTCCCTCTTGGGATTAAGCTTAATTACGTAACTGTTACGAAGACCTTTAAGAACTGGTGTACAAGTATCTGCCCTTCACAGAAGTTTAATGACGATGAATTAAAAGTAAAGGTGAAAGCAGATCCTTATTAAAATTAGTGTCGTGATTTGAAAGAAATGGTAAAAAAACCCGAGAGTGAGCCTCGTCAAACAGCTGGTATTCCTGTTGATTAACGTGACACATAAAAGGATTCGTACCCAATTGAAACATGTGACATTCAAATGGAAATCTTTATTATAAATAATGCGATTGCTGAACCCAGGTCAAATATTCAGAACCATACGGTCAAGCGAAGATCGCCAAACAGATTATAGAGCTATCGTGCCTTTTGTGATGACTTCGTGTTCTCACGGTCCTTTGAAATCCGTGGCTACTCCTCACGGAGATAGCAAAGTTCTCAAAGAACAACCACGACTCGCGAATCGATCTTCGACATTGTTACTCCAACGCGCCGCAAGACTTCGTCGGATCCTAAGCCCTTTAAAATATCAAGGCCAGTTAATAAAGTCTTCCTTTACACGCTAGACTTCACCGAAACCTATCATTGCTATTTCCGTGATTTAGCTAATTTTTAGAAAAAAAAAGACGTTCATATTAAGTAATACGAATTTTCGTCACATATCTTTAGAGTTATATCCTGAAGATTCAGAATATGGTCTTTTTTATTCTTTAGATGTAAAGATGAGCTCACGGCTTGACCTTGATGTTTAGTGGTTACCCGAGCCCATAGATATCTACAACGTAAATTCCGCTACCCACCTTGAGACGAGAGTACTATGGTCTCAATTGTAACAGTACAACGGCTGCCCCACCCTTCAAACCGAACCGCATTACTGCTTCACGGCAGAAATAGGCAGGGCGGTGGTATCACAAGTCGTCCTAGCACCTGTAACATAGCCCACGATGGCGGAAGTACATAGAAAACAAAAGTAAACTTACACTGACATATATTTTCTTTAAAAAACAAACCGAAAGAATTTTTCAATACAAATCAGCGATCATGCGTTTAGTCCCGGATACAAAGAGCTACCTGTGCGGAGTCCGAGCAGACATAACAAATGACGACATGAATTTCTTTCATTTTAACCTTGTATATAATTCTGAGTACGATACAAAGCGTTTTCTATTCTATCTCAGTGCTTTCCGAACATAAAGACTTGCCTGTACGGAGTAGACATTGCTGACATGTGACGTCATAGAATTCGTTCAGAATAATTAAATTCAATAAAGCCTTTTTAATTGAACTGTGATCAAAATCGTTTAGTTGTTTCTTTTTGTTACTTAGACCTCTGAACGACCTCATCTTCTACTTTGTGTTAAGTGATTATCGTACATTACAGATATTCTCCAAGACCAAAGCCGCCACCCCTGTAGAACATGAGGTCAAAGTCTTAATTGTATTCTATAAGGTCTATACAAAACTTGGAACCCAAACGAATGACTACCCCCGGTAGAAATAGTTAGGATGATAGTACTCATGCGAGGTTAAATAGAGCTTGCATAGTATGCTTATTTTTATTGCCTTTGTAGGCAGACGAGCATATAGCTTACCTGATCGTGAGCTTACCGTTACCCATGGACGTCAGTAATACCAGGGGCAGAGCCAAGCCGCTGCCTACCGTTAAGAACTGCAAGCCTCGTTTGAAGAAGGATATGTCATAGGCTCGGGAAACACCGTAGAGCGGGGCTCATTCCAAAGCCGGATGGTATATGGCAAAAAAGATCTCTGGAAACGCACTATGGATGAACGGAGTGGTTCTAAGGACGAACTCTACCCTGATGGTGGGCGGTGCGATGGGAAAAGCGAGATGATGGTATCATCTCAAACAATACCTCAGAGCACTCCCCATGGAACTTACGGTAACATACGGAACATTGCTTTATGGAACGCCCCAATATTATATTTTTAATCACATTGATATAATTCAATCAGAGATAATCGCATTAGATTACGTGTACCCATTAATCAGAAGGTATGATGTTGCGACTCCGGTCTTCTGAGCTAGATTTAAATAGTGATTTCCCGTTAGTCCTACTCCCGTTTGATATTTTTGTTCCTAAGCCTCTTAATAATTTTTATAGTATTACTAGCTGACCCGGCAAACATTGTTTTGCCATATATAAGATTTCTAGGGAATTTCTCGTGTAGAAAAAAAAACTAACTTATTGTAAGTGTGTAAGGATGTGGTAAATGAGTGAAAGAGATATGTAGTGCTGTGAACGATGAGGGAATATATAATAAAAATAACAAAACCTCATTCAACCACGTAATACCTCATTATAACAAACAAAATGTCCAAATAAAAAAAATATGTTAGAGGTGGACAACCCTAATCACTTAGGGGTATAAAAAATAGATAGTAGCCGATTCTCAGGCTTACTGAATATGCATAAAAAATTTCATGAGAATCGGTCAAGCGGTTTCGGAGGAGTATGGGAACGAACATTGTGACACGAGAATTTTATATATTAGATAATTCCAGGCACACTGAATTTAAAGTCGTTATTGCAATGTAGCATTGACTTCGATCGATCTCATTCCACAAGATTGTGGTCTGCAGGTAGGTTCTCCGATAACTGTTAAATACATACTTATTTGGTCCCTCTAAGCTCAACATATTTTAAGTGACAGTGAACCATAAAAGTAAACATTCAGTTATGCACTAAATAGCCGCCTTGTTTCAGTGCCAACGAAGAGATTAGCACTCGACGTGCCTCCGAAATGAAACATTCGAAAAGTACACAAGCACGTAACACCTACGTGCCTACGAATATAGAGATGACGGAGCAACTAAAGAATAGCGTTGGCCTTTTGTAGTTAGTTTACATTACAGAACGGTGTTTCAAGGAAAATTGTATAGGCTTCTTGGTATTTCGTAGCCGATTGACGCCTTTGAGACCAGTATCGATGATTTAACGCAGCGTTATGTCACAGGCTTTAATTATATTAGCTGTTAATCAAGAGAAACTGGTTTACGTCCTTAGATTAACAGCCAAACGTCTCTAATAACTTAGCTACTCCTTATCCTGCATCTGTAGCAGCAGTAATATCACTCATATTTGCAGTTAAATTCCCAATACTTAACCTATCCCCCTGCGTATAGGTAGACATCGATATCCCGCCTACTTCTGCCGCGAACCAATAATGCGTTTTGGTTTGAATAGTGTAGAATAGAATAGTGTATCAGGCATTATACAATACATTTATTTTGAAACTCCGACCTTATGACTCAAGCCATTTATAACGTATGTGTAACCATTTAAGTTGAGGTGGACTATGAGTTCTCTTTTACCTCTCTTATCAATAATTATAATCATAAAAAAGAGCTGTACTGCCAATCTTAGCTAAACAAAAATTTACGTCTCAAATCATCAAATTTGGTCATACTAAATTGTCCACATAGTATTATGACCACTCTTTACTGGGTCCTTGCACACCCTTGGTCTTGGTGAAACTGAAACGGCCTCCTAGACACCACCAGGCCAGGTGCTCAGGCCACCTTATCCCTAAAAAAGTATCATGAAATTTTAAATTGTATGATGATGATTGAGAAAAAAAAAGCTGTTATGAACAAAATACAAGTCTGTTTTTCGCCCTGCGTTGTATTACGTAACAGCAACACAATGCAGTAGGCAGTGGTAGGAAACGAATCCTAAATCATAAAATAAATTCAGTTACTTGTAATGTCCAGAGCTACTTAATGGGGAAAATTACCACATATATAATGGACTATTATCCTATGATTTTTGCTTACCCAATTTCATATTCCATGTATTGGTTCGTGTTCTCTCAATAATTAAGAAATACCTTATTTTCGGACCCAGTTAGAACTATTCGAATTCAATAATTCCAAAAACAATCACGTCACATACACAAACCCTAAAGTTTTCAAGATCTGAACATAATCTTCCCGGAATCAAATCCCGCATGTAGTAAATTGGTATAGTGCCATGTGCCCTCGAGAGATTCAGATCAATTGCCAATTCAAAGAACTTTCATACATAAACATTGACGTGTCTTATATCAAGTTAAATTGAATGTTCATTGGTGTTCAATTTAAGGATACATTGAAAGGAAAGAATTGTGATTTATTTACTCCTTTGTGTTCTTGTTAAGATTGAAAGGTAAAAGGAATCTGTGGTCTCGAAAGGAAAACATCATTTGAAAGAGAATTTATATAGACTTGATTCTTTCAATGCTTTTGTTAAATTAGTTATGTGACGTAAACCGCGTGGCACTATTTCTCGTAATGGTGGTATTGATAATAGCTTGTTCATTGTATTAGGTGTATTATTAACTT
Organism: Bombyx mandarina; assembly: GCF_003987935.1. The sequence continues at coordinate 1,033,785 of NW_021011509.1, read as the reverse complement.
CACTCGTGTCGAATATTTGTATTTTTTACATAAACTATACTCTTTATCTTTACCTTTTTTTAAATCATTATTTGAATTCAGTCTCACGGAATAATAGCTGCTATTTCAATTGTTCATTCGTCAGATCGTAGCCATTTTCCATTTGACAGGTCATCAAAGGCAATTTCAAGGAAATGGCGTTCCATTTATCTGATCAATTTTAGTGGTCGAAACATTTGCTGAAAATTAGGGAGGAATTTGGTAATTTTGATAAATATTATATAAATCATAGTCAAAATTTATATTGGATTGGTATTGAATTTATTTTCTCAAGCCACAAATTATTAAAATATGTTTGTTAAATAAATAAATAACGTCACTGATAAGGTGTTTACATTATATATAACTTAATTTTTTTGTCAAAATAACAAATGTATTTGTGGTAAATCTTAACTATACTACAGTTTAGATTTTACATTTTTCATACTGGGATAAAATTATACGACGTATCTTGAAAGAATTCTCAACTACATATTCGGAATTATGTCAAATATTTTACGTGTGTAGTATTGTTATATAGAAAATCCGTGTCGAAGAATAGCAAAGAGAATACGCTGACAGAAATCCATACATGAGTCGTCTATTATCAAAGGTGTCAATCTGTGCATTTGAACAAAAAAATGTTATTGATATGTCAATACAGATTGATTTGAATATTCTTTGAAGGAGACGATTCCTTCAAAGAATACGGTTCAAAACCTGCATTAAATAAAGGTTAATACTTAACCTGTTATTTATCTAAGATGTCGTTCAGAAGAGTTTTGTGACTGCCAATGGAATACAAAGTCAATAATTCGTTTTTCTGATTTACCAATAATTGTCCAAAAGTCACATTGCCGGCTTTGATAATAGTCGACTCACATATGGGTTCAAATTGTCATCGTGGCCTTAAGGGAAAGGGCGCCCAGTGTCCAAGTATCAAGCGAAGCGATCGAGTCGCTATTCAATTCCCGAAGCTGGTTTTTGTAAGGAAATACGTATCTGAAGTATATTCACGAATAAATTCCACGAGGATTGCTTGTTTCTGTTTCGAAGTGTTTATGCATACACTAGCGACCCGCCCTCGCTTCGCTTCGGAAACATTAAATTTTATTATTGATTTTTTACGACATCAGATTAGAAACCTCAAAAATAATAGTATTTCTCCACTATTTAATGGCTGTTATTATACATACTAGAGGTCTCGCAGTAGTCGAAATTCGACTTCAATTAATTGGAATTGTAAGTTTGTACACTATTATGATTGCATTTTATACTTCTATAATCACAAATATCGCCAAGACTATACTATAAAAAATATTAACAAAGACAAATAATATTTAATCTAATCTCAATTTGACCACAGACGTCAAGAACAAAAGTTTGACAATAAATAGTATGCATGCATGTGTGCGTCAAATACATGGTATGTAGTATGTGTAATGTTTTCTTTATTGATTTAAAGTATCTTTTATGCATTATTTTAAAAAAATATTAGCATAATGCACTTCTTCTCTATATTCTCTACAAGTGTGGAAAATTTCATACTCCTCCGTCCGCGCAATTTTTGTAAAAAGGTATACAAAGTTTTTGCTTCACGTATTAATATATAGATAAACCTTCCTCTTCAAACACTCGATCTATTAAAAAAACGCATCAAAATCCGTTGCGTAGTTTTAAAGATTTAAGCATATATAGGGTATACAGGTACAGAGAAAGCGACTTTGTTTTATACTATGCAGTGATATATATGGTTCAGGACTCGTCATCATTTTGTTCGAGCTTATCCAAGATTTAGCCGTATGTATCATGTACGTACGTTGAAATGGAAACAAACATGAACACAAATATTTTATCGTCTTAATATGAACATGGCACTCGAGGGCAGCTGTTTACTGATCATTTCGACGCCAAATATAATACTGCGTTTATGATGTTTTGTCTGTAAACCGTAAATATTTTACAAAATTAATCTGCTAATCATATAAGACGAGCTTTTGGAAAATGTTCCTTTCTAAGAAGTTCTCAAATCGTCATCCGTGACCAGACAGTGAGTGTTTAAAACATCGTAAATAAGAGAGATTAAACCCAAAAAAATATGGTTATGACTCGCAAAAAAATGAAGAAAATACAATATTTTAAAATTATTTAATACAAAAATCTAGTCCTATAAATACAATATTATTGTGTAGAAGAAATTAGATCTGATGCTATTATTTAAATAACGGTCCTATAGCCAAGTAGGGCTCCACTGGCGACACACCGTGGAGAGGACTGCTGGTATGACCTGGAGTGATGTCAAGGAAGCGCAAGACAGGGTCAAGTGGAGACAACTTGTGAGGGCCCTATGTACCAGCGCGGTACCCTAGAACTTCAACAACAATAGCCATGTACTTTGTCTCCTAATTTGATTTCAACACACGATGACAACATACTATGAGTCCCAACTTTTACTGTTTTATTTACTTCTAACATTTATACGTACCTAAATATTAAATAGATAATTTATTTTTCCCTGCTAAACAGACAAATCACACAAAAGCACGGTACGCAGGCGTTCAGATATACCTAATAAATTGAAAGTTCATAAGTCGCCTTTCGAAGCGTTTCTCATTTAACACCAATCACTTTCGTATCGATACGATTCGTGTAGTCCGGATCCTCGGATCTGTCACAATCAATACACAATCGAAATTGATTGCAGCAATAAATTGAGGATTGCTTTTTATTCTCTTGAGTTCGTACGATAAAAATAAAACGGAGAGTAATTGCAGGCACCCCGACTGCGCCGTCAACTTTTCAATTACAATGAATTGCCTGTGTTATAATTAGGTGCTCTCTGAAATCGGCCAGGAAATATTAACACTTACAAGTTAAAACTAAAATCATACGTGGAATTATTTTTTTCTTGAATACCATTCGAATACTTTGAATATCAAGCAAGAGAAGTAACGGAAACAGCCATGATTTGATTTTATATCATTTGATTTTGCAACATGAAATCAGTAAAATCAATACCGTGTTTGTTCAATGTTACCAAAATTACAAAGTTTAAACGCTGTGCTTTGGATTGTGAGGGACCTTTCAATTTTTTAGGATTACCTACTATTTCTATTTATTTCAATATTTTTAACTGCTGTTGAAATTATTCATCAGTACCTATCTACCTATCCTGACACTCATTTAAAATTAATTTGTGAAATAAATAGTATTGATTATTAATGAACCATCCAGCTATGAATTCGGCAACGGTCCCGCTGCTTGATGATGACACCATCGCATTTGGTGAAGAGGATAATGCTAATAAACAGTTTACATTGCATAATCAAAACTACTTTTTACAGTTTAATTTTGCGTTTTTTATTGTAATTATTTTATTTCAGAATATTTTTTTACTTTTACCAAATTATTTATAATACGTTACCATATAAAATTATAAAACATACATGAGACATGAAATGAATTACGAAAATATCCAGAAAACCTTTCAACATTTCGTTTACTTTGAAAACCTACATACAAGGGCTCACATCCTCTAAATAAACATGGATGATTCATGAAATTCGTTACAAGCAATATTTCGGTTTGCTCGTTCAGAATCAAATTTAATGTTATTCGAAGAAAATACCGAAACTTATATTGAATATAGGAGACAGGGTATCAAACTTTTCTTGGAATATATTTTCTCGACTTATACACATATTAAATCTAATATTGTTAATGTTTCCTAGCTAAATATCTTATACCTTTAAACGAGCAATTCTTGTATATTAATATATATGTCGGAGCACGCCAGGTATGGCTGAGCGGTAGTTTCGTCATCACTCGTATTCGATTGAACTCAGTTTAGTTAATAAAACTTTTCAATAATAATTATTGAAACTTAACACACACAACTTTCACAATGACAGGATAAACCGACAGTTTCGTTGCACATACCGACAGACCGACTGACTGAGACGGACGGAATGACTGTCTGACACGGANCCGACTGACTGAGACGGACGGAATGACTGTCTGACACGGAATGCCACGACTCTGTCCACGTACCGCCATTTTATACTGTGGCGTTACGTAGTCTACCCTTCATTTTGTGATATTTATCAAAACAACATCTCATCATTTAAAATAATAATCAAAACCACCGTCTTAATATTACTAAAAGTCGTTATCCACGACATATATATAATCTGAATCTCGGAAACGGCTCCAACGACTTTCATAAAATTTAGTATACAGGGGATTTCGGGGGCGATAAATCGATCTAGCTACGATTTATTTTCAGAAAATGTTGCTTTATTCGTATTTTCAATAATCAATTCTTTCCGACATCTATTGGCGAATAATAATATTATTTTTCTTAATTGAGGACAACTAGCCGCTTTAAAGACACAACAAGATGGCGTTATCAAAAAAAAACCGAGCAAAGCTCGGTCATCATCTACTAAATCAGAACCATCATGATTTCGACCTGTCTGACTCCTCCTGTTTGAAAAGCTGTTTTAATTAATCGAAAACAATTAACATTACATGACTTGAATTTTGATAGGTATAGGTAAAAACAAATTCGTTTAATGTTATTGTGGTCTAAAATATAGAATGTCTCATTACAATTTTTTTTAAAGTAACTTACTTAGCACATTTTCACGGGCGGCTTCTATGAAAAATGAATAGCATAGCATACCATAATGTCATAAAAATTAGACCCCAAAATTTTATACATTTTATATTAATGATAATTGGAAACCCGGACTGATTCTGTCTATATATGTGGCAAATCAACCCACGCGTTCCGCTATACAATGCAACAAAAATTTGAACCTCATCTTTAAAGATGGATGTTCGGGCGGGTGTTCACGTTGTGATGTCTCTATAGACATTATTTTTATTTATTTAGTATCTATGCTCCCGTCACAATTCAAAACCGTTTTTTTTATTGCTTAGATGGGTGGACGAGCTCACAGCCCACCTGGTTACTGGAGCCCATAGACATCTGCGACGTAAATGTGCCACCCACCTAAAACCTGTTATTGTATTAGTAAAATACAATAAAGAAGGCTCACAAAGATGAATCAAAATTACGAAAAAAATGGGGACGGCCACTCTCCACGCGCTATAGAGGGCTGATACAAATGATGAAAAGATGGCTGATACAAATGCTTATGCTCTTAACCGTAACGGCTAAAACTGACCTACCCCCTCACGTTTCACGGCTGAAATTTAGAGCAGAACGGACTGAATCGTAATAACATTTTGAAAATTCATTTGATTCGAACATCATAAAACTGATTCAATTTATAGCATCGTGGTAAAGTTTTAAGTGGCCATTAAAAGTTGTATGAGGAGAATAGCCCGAGGGCAGATCTAGTGGCATTTTACGCAATGACTCCCCGAGGGTGACCCGAGGGAAAACACATTTTAGGATCAAAGAGAATTTAGTTTTTTAATGAACAGTTTAATATTTTAAGCGTCAAACATATTTTTATATGTATATCGTATCGAATTTTGTCTAATCTAATCAATCTATACTTCTATATCTATACTAATATTATAAAGAGGAAAGATTTGTTTGTTTGTTTGTTTCGAATAGGCTCCGAAACTACTGGACCGATTTGAAAAATTCTTTTTCCATTAGAAGCCGACATTGTCCCTGATGAACATAGGCTACTTTTTTTTATTTTTATTTATTTATTTTTTTTGGTTTCATCTGTGTTTTAATGTTTCCGAAGCGAAGCGAGGGCGGGTCGCTAGTATTTCATAAGCACAACAAATATCTGACACGCTTCATTGTAACTGGTATGAAATTAGACCATGTGTAAGTAGAGTAACCTCTACCATTTTTAGTGTTTTGGTATTGAGAATTGTTTTCGTTATTGTTTTTATTATGTTANTCAAAAAGCAATGGAAAGAAGCGTACTAAAAATAAGAAAAATACAAAAAGTAAAAAGCGAAAAAATTAGACAAAAAACTAAAGTTATAGATGCCTTACAATATGCTTTAAAACAGAAATGGCAGTGGGCAGGACATATAGCAAGACGCACAGACAAAAGATGGACATTACAGACAACTATGTGGAAAGGACCAAGAGGAAAAAGAAGAAAAGGGCGCCCTAGAAAAAGATGGATAGACGATATAAAAGCGATAGCAGGAAGCGATTGGATAAGGAAAGCCATGGACAAAGGAATTTGGAAGAAGCTGGAGGAGGCCTTTACCCGAGAAGGGGTTCCGATCATTGATACAGGAGAAAGCAACGTTAGCGAATTAAAGAAAATTAAAGAAATTCTACCCTAGTATATTTAGATATTAAATCGCATGTAATATATTATCATTATGGTTTGGAAATAAACAGGCTTTATTATTATTATTATTATATTATTATTATTTATAAGCGGAAACCTCGTATATAGAAAAAAAGTGGGTCACAACTACTTTATAAAGAGTTGTTACTAAAGCTCTCAGATATATCTTTGAGGTCGTTTCCAAAAGTGTCCGAGCCCAAGCCGACCCAATACTCTTAAAGGCACGCGAATTTTCCTAGTTAATTCCTTGAATTGCTTTAGAATTTATTAGTTAGCAAATTATGTTAGTGCTATAATAATTTGTCTCTATCGCCGTCACAGAGCTAAGACGATATCAATCATGAAGGCCTAGTGTGAGCTCGTGCGTGGCTTACGACCGATGACAAATGGCTTTCAACGACGCTTAGGCTGGCATCATTTTCGTTATGATGACAATACATACGATCGGAAATATTATAATGAATGTGTCGAAACATTTTTATTTAAACTAGTATTTTTTTGCAGTCAAAGACACACATAAAAACTGATTTGTAATTTATTTAATGTTGCCAACATTACACTAATATAATTTTATTTTGTGCGGAATAGTTGTTATCTGAATTTAATATTTTGAATTAGTTATATTATTCTCCTATTATTATTGACGTTGTTAGTTACAATTATATTAAAAAAAAAAGGCTATTTACCCTTCAAATTGGCCGCAGTAACTAGGCGGGATGGTGTTACTTATGCTAAATATTATGTGACCATCAGTAACGTAACGTAAATTTATAAATTTGAAAACCAATCCTGTTTTCATAACTTGATTCCTTCATCTTGGAAGATATTCGTGAATCGCATCACTGGATACGAGTCGTGCGTCTTATCTATTCGGCCATGGAGCTGCAATTAATCATTTCATTTCATGTCAAGGTAGCTTCGTCTACAAGTAATGGTGCCTACTAGTTACCTCGTTTTTTATTGGTGGTAGGACCTCTTGAGAGTCCGCGTGGGTAGGTACAACCACCCTGCCTATTTCTGCCGTGAAGCAGTAATGCGTTTCGGTTTGAAGGGTGGGGCAGCCTTTGTAACTATACTTAGGGAACTTAGAACTTATATCTCAAGGTGGGTGGCGCATTTACGTTGTAGATGTCTATGGGCTCCAGTAACCACTTAACACCAGGTGGGCTGTGAGCTCGTCCACCTAACTAAGCGATAAAAAAATAATTTAAAATTAGCATATTTTTTACAGATATACGCTGACGAAGACCAAGATCTGAGCACCATAGAAACCGCCGATAAGGAAGAAGACAAGGATAAATCGAACTACGATTCCCTGGAGAAGCTACACGATATTACGGTCATGGAGGAGGACAACATCGGAGACGACGAGGACATGCTGGACGTCGCCGACGATGCGGAGAGCGGTGACTGGTATCCTGATTTCGACAAGCGTGCTGATAAAGTTAGTATGTGATTAATTTTATTCCTAACGAAAAATGTGGGCTGGCCGTAAATACCATTTTTTAATTTCTAAAAATAAATAGTGTGTAATTTTTTATATTTATTTTATTTTTGTTATATGTTTCTTTGTGATAGAAAGAATATAATGTTGCCAACAATAAGAATTATATTCTTACTAATAACATTAAGTCAAAAAGGCACTGTCAAACTACATATAATATTGTAACGTTATGGTCAGCTGACTGTGTATGGTCAGCGCTTAGTTTAACCAATTTACTAGGTGAGTTAGTTGTAATATATTAGAATGAAGCGCCCCGGGGTCATAAAATTGTATGGGGTCATAAAAATATATAATACAAAACTATTACCACGAAGAACGCAATGCTTATTTATCGATTTTGGTAATGAAAAAACTAATATCAAACACAAATTGCGATTACAATCTCAAAAAATTTCAAACAATCTCGAAACTCAATTTCGTGAGTATCATAAAATAATTCAGTATTTTATAATACTTATGACCCTTTTCCAATTATGAATAATCTGTTGAAGCATAATTTTTCGCTCCATTACCGTAGTCGCGTCACGAGCGAGAGTTAATATTAAAATCAATAATATAAAGCTCTTGTAAGGGTTACAGCCATTAAATTCGATGATACGATGTTTCACGGGCTTTAATTTTTCTATATTTAGAAGCTCGGGAAATAATACCCTTATTGAATTAAATGGCCCGCTTCTAAAACCACTATACCGCGAAGGACATAACAAGATCAGAATGATTTTATTTTTTTAATAAGTACAAATAATGTCAGATATATCTATTTTAGGAAAGTAGTTCCTTGATAGAATAGAACCTTGATGATACAGCAATGATACAACAGACAGTGTTGCCGATAAGAAAATCAAACAAGAATGAGGGTAGTTCAAAATTTATTTTAAACGAATCCTCCCTTCGTACATGTTTTGGAATGCCTCTCTATTTAACGGTAAAAATTTAGAACGAACGTAGAGGCTCTGGCAGGATGGATTTGAGAAGGAGAATAGAGGAGATACCGCTCTGTCTTCTCCATTTCCTTAATCTCTCTATCCACGTGCATAAAAGTAGCTTTTGATATTTTGATGTTGTGTATCTACCTAAAATCTACGCAACGGTTATTTTATATCGCTCTGATCGATACAGCCCTATCGATAACATTGAACCGTTCCAAAAAAAAAAACATTTGGATACATTATCTGAAAACAATGAATTACGTTTATTGATTCGAGTTGTCATCACGACCACTTTAAGTGCAAACATTTCTTCGTCTGTCCCGTTTTGTATTCGCAGGTGTGTTTCTTTGCATCTCTCGGCTTTTTTTAGGTTGCTATTTTAATAACACCATTCATCGTTCTCGGATAATCTATATATTAATACGTGAAGCAAAAACTTTGTATTTCTTTTTACGAAAATTGCGCGGACGGAGCAGTATGAAATTTTCCACACTTATAGAGAATATAGAGAAGAAGTGCACAATGCTAATATTTTACTGTAAATAATGATGAGAGCAATTATTGATTTCGAAGAAAACAATTAACAACTTAATTTTATCTGCAGAAAAAAACAGATTTCTCGTAAACCTGGGAGAGAATATAAAAATCGTTTTCTGAATATGAAACGATATTTATTTGTCTATCAAATTAAGTTAAAACTATCATCACCCGACAACTTTTTAGGGGCCCAAACGCCCATAGAAAATGGGCATTGTCCTTTTCCACACTTATAGAGAATATAGAGAAGAAGTGCACAATGCTAATATTTTTTTTAAATAATGCATAAAAGATACATTTAATCAATAAAGAAAACATTACGCACACTACATACCATGTATTTGACGCATTACGCACACACGCATGCATACTATTTATTGTCAAACTTTTTTCTTGACGTCTGTTGTCAAATTGAGAATAGATTAAATATTGTTTGTCTTTGTTAATATTTTTTATAGTGTAGTCTTGGCGAAATTTGTGATATAGAAGTATAAAATACAATCATAATAGTGTACAAACTTACAATTTCAATTAATTATAGTCGAATTTCGACTACTGCGGGATCTCTAGTTCACTAGAAATGTCCAAATGGACGCTTCGTTTCATTTTATTAAGAGATATTATTACAAAATTCATGTCGCCGGCCACCTTGAGGTCTGAAGCGTTGGCTCACGTACGTAATGAGTACGGGAAATAATACCTATAGCTATGATAGATACCGGGAATATAGAGTACGAGTCACGCACGGTCGTCCGACTCCGACCAAATTAGGATTCCCTGTTTTACGGAAACTAGAGACTTATATACATTTATCTATACTAATATTATAAAGCTGAAGAGTTAGTTTGTTTGAACGCGCTAATCTTAGGAACTACTTACTCTCAGGAACCACCGTTTCTAACACAGCGGAAGCTCTCAAAAAGGAAACAAACCCGATTTTGAAGCATTCTTTATTGGTGCTCCGTTTATATTGGTCTTAGCGTGATGTTATATAATCTATAGTCTTCCTCAATAAATGGGCTATCTAACACTGAAAGATTTTTTTAAATCGGAACACTAGTTCCTGAAATTAGCGCGTTCAAACAAACAAACTCTTCAGCTTTATAATATTATACCTATATAGTACCTATAGATAATAAAAAATATTAAAAGCCTTTAACTTCTTTTAAAATTAATATTAAAAATGATACAGTAAACAGTATTATAATAAACTATACAAAACGGAGCTCTCTTTTTACTAAATGACAGACTTTACTGCATGACACTGAAAAAAAATCCTTTTATAAACTCTTCTTTTTCTTTGTCTCCACTTTATACCACTAGGTAGATAAGAAAAGAGTTTTAAATAATAAAGATTTTTCTTTACATACATACGTTTAAATATAATACGTTTATGGCTTATAATCACCCACACAAAGAGCAAACCTGTTCATGACACGAATGTTTGCCCGATGTGGGAACCGAACCCATGACCCTCGGCGCACCAGTCAGATGCGCTATCTACTGCACCACCGAGTCAGCAGATAGACTAAAGCAGTCTACTATAACGTATACAAAAATATCTTCGCAAGTGCTCTGAGGAATTGTTTGAGATGATACCTCCATCTCGTTTTTACCATCGCACCGCCCGCCACCGGAGTAGAGTTCATCCATACTACCTGGAGCCACTGCGTTCATCCACAGTGCGCTTTCAGAGATCATTTTTGCCACGTACCATCAGGCTTTGGAATGAGCTCCCCTCCATGGTGTTTCCCGAGCGCTATGACATATCCTTCGTCAAACGAGGCTTATGGAGAGTACTTAACGGTAGGCAGCGGCTTGGTTCTGCTCCTGGCATTGCTGAAGTCCATGGGCGACGGTTACCACTTACCATCAGGTGGGCCGTACGCTCGTCTGCCTACAAAGGCAATAAAAAATAAATAAAAATAAAATAATAATTTATAGGTGATGAATTCGAACATGGTGCATCTACGTCCCGACGAAATTGCTGACGCAGTTGCATTCAAGAAGGACAACGAGCTGCTCCTCTCGAACGTGAGAAAAATCAAGAAACTGCTAAACGAGAATCCAGAAAATCCCGATTTGCCGCGTAAGTAATCATCGTGTGTTAGTATTAAATTTCTTTAATCCGCCGGTTAGTGTAATCCGGCACCCGTGTGCTCAGTGCGAGTTTTTTAACGTTCTCGATAGCGTAAAAGTTAGGTTAAATCTGTATGCAGTTGGAACAGCGCCCCTGGCGGCAAACGTAGGCAAACGCTCCGACTGCATACAAATTTAACTTTTACGCTATCGAGCACGTTAAAAAACTCGCACTAAACACACCGGACTTAATTCCCAATCGGAGGTAGTTTTAAAGATTATGTAGATCGTTGTACTGTAATGAACGCACAATGGTATGTTACAAATGAAAGAATCCATTATGATCTTGCCATAAGAAAAGTCAAAGATGAAGTAATCCATTGAACTAAAGCCTATTGTGTAATATTGGAAGCTAATCCGAATAACCTTGCTAAGCATTTAATGGACAAGCAAATGACTACAAAAAGACTCAGAAGAAGAGTACCTCAAGATCTACTAGATCTACTGTAGATTAATTGATATGGACATGTCAATGGACATTGTGCATAGACCGCCTAAGATATTGTTTTTCTCAAAACTACGGTTGAATGTCTGTTAGCTTACTGTATAGAATAAAAAAAAAGATCGTTGTACAAGTACACTTGGCTTAAAGTGGTTATCGTTGCCCATAGAGATAAGAACGTCAATGCCGCCAATCAATATTGACACGTGAGATCGAAGTCCCGTCCTTGAAATCGGAACGAATGACAGCTTAGAGGCAGCTCTCAGAACTGTGGTGAATGCCGCTTAGTGATTATAGAATAAAACAAATCGGATCAAAACCGGAATTACGCTAACGACATTTACAATAGCTATACAACAAACCTGAGATATTCTCAACATAAATGATAAATGAATATTGGTGGTAGGACATCTTGTGAGTCCGCACGAATAGGTCCAACCACCCTGCCTATTTCTGTCGTGAAGCAGTAATGCGTTTCGTTTTGATGGGTGGGTCAGCTGTTGTACTGTTAAAACTGAGACCTTACAACTCATGTCTTTAGATGGGTGGCGTCATTTACGTTGTAGACGTCTATGGGCTCCGGTTACCACGGACCGTGATCTCGTCCACCCATTTAAGCTAAAAAAAAAGAATAAATCACTTGATATGAGTACATTGGATATCTTACCAAAACCCCCAAAAATAGACCATACAAAATTGTTAAATTTTATGTTAAAAACACAGATATGAAAACAAAACGAAACATCATAAAATATATCTCTTCTATCTCAGTGCATAATGTGAAAAATACTCAAGCGTCTCTGGATAAACACGGGTCTGTAATACGTCTACTAGAATTCAGCGCACGTTTTGACGCTTGTGCTCTATCAGTCGCGCTGAAAATTTCTTTCTCCGATGCTATCGTAAATTGTTCTCCGAGTCGTATTGCTGAAAAAGGGCTTAATAGTCGAACCGTATTTTTGTATTAAAAAAATACGTTAATAAACGAATAAAATATGATATATTTCAATTAAAATGTGATAACGCTAGTCAGTTGTTATTGCTGCCGATTTTCAAATATCCAAATTTTATTAATGTTAATTATGTTTGAGGTGTGTGACGAAAGTGGTCAGGCGGGATACGTTTTGCAAGTTAGTTTTGCACTTTAGTCTCTCTCTTGTTACATAAAAAATACACAGTATAATTAAATTATTAAGTTACGATTGAAATATATGTGTCACGATACGATACCCCTATACATACTTACTATAGTAGAATTATTTTGTCCGTGCAGTTTGGGTCATAAAAAATCGGTGCGGTGAAGCGAGCATTTCGCTCTCTCTTCCACTCGCGAGCCTTATGGACGGGCATAGTGATGCGCATTATTGTTGTCGATAAGCGTTATCGATAGTATATTTAGTTTTGTCATTTTGTGGGTTAGTAATAAAAATGAAAGAAAAAATACTAATCGAACGCTTACACCACATATCGCCGCAGCAAGTTAACGAGAACGGCGGAAATTAACACTTTGTAACTTTTCGGGATCTATTCTTATTTCAGTGAAAATTTTTAACACATTGTTGATAACAACACGTGCAAATATTATTTTGAATAAATTCTGCCGTTTTGATACAAAACAAAGGAGTAGCCATTGTGTCACTAAAGAAATTCAGAGAACGAATGCATAAAAACACATTTCTCTTCGACGTAATGTACTATAATTTGCAAGTAAGTACAAATGACTCATAACATAACAATGTCTCACCACCCTTCGTATACCGCCCCGCCGCCGTGTACCTGCCTTCGATCACTCATTTGTTTTTATCGATAATGGCGTCGCGCCCGCGCAACATGCTCACCGCCCTAGCCAGGCTATGTTTTATGACCCAAACTGTACGGACAAAATAATTCTACTATAGTAAAAAAACTTATCAACATTGTTCATTGTTACAGCACTCCAACCGCCGGACATGACAGAATCTTCAGTCGATAAACGCAACAAACGTAGCGTTTTCGAATCAAGCCCTGAGGTAGATCGGTTTTCTACTCCATATATGGCCACGAAATTAGAAGAAAGGTAATGAAATATATTGAAAATCTTGTAATTAAAAAATATTTTTATGGTTTGATCATCGAAAAATAAACTGAAGAAAATTACACAAGATCACCTTTTTTATTTTTTTATTGATTAGGTGAGTAGACGAGCTCACGACCCACCTGATGTTAAGTGGTCGCCAGAGCCTATTGACATCTACAACGTAAATGCCGCCATCTACCTTGAGATATGAGTTCAAAGGTCTCAGTTTTTACAGTTCAACGGCTGCCCCACCCTTCAAACCGAAACGCATTACTGCTTCACGGCAGAAATAGGCAGGGTGGTGGAACCTACTCATGCGGACTCACAATACGTCCTACCACCAGTAATTACGCAAATTATAATTTTGTGGGTTTGATTTTTATTACACGATGTTATTCCGTCACAGGGGAAGTCAATCGTGAACATTTGTTAAGTACGTATTTCATTAGAAAAATTGGTACCTGCCAGCGGGGTTCGAACACCGGTGCATCGCTCAACACGAATGCACCGGATGTTTTATCCTTTAGGCCACGACGACTTCACCTGGTTCCAAACAAGGATTTCCTGTATTATGGGAAACAGAAATTAACACACAAACACATCAATGTGTATGTATGTATGTGTGAATAAGTACTTTTCACCCCAGAATACTGGACTGATGGAGTAGGGCTCGATGCCCACATCGGCCAAACATTAATGGTCGCTACCGAATCAGTTATTACATAAAACATTTCATTGTTAACTCCAACTTATTGCAAAAATAGTTGCGGTCTTGAGAAGCTCCGGAAAAGCAAATGTCGCCCAAAAACGTCATCTCCGATCGCACCAATCCACTAACGGTGCTTTTAAGTACCCAAAGCACCGGTTACCGTTCTCTTTTTTTGGAGTTTACTCCTTTAGAATCGATTTACATATATAGGCCCGGGGTATGAAAATTATGGGGACCAAAATCGTACTAGCATGTCACACGAAATGCGTTATGCGCCTGATTGGCTCCTGATTGCGTGATGCGTGCGCGCGCCAATCAGGAGCCAACGCGCGGCCGCGTTATCGCAGGTGACGCCGGGCTGCTGNTACCGTATGTTCCATGGGGAGTGCTCTGAGGAATTGTTCGAGATGATACCGGCATCTCGTTTTTACCATCGCACCGCCCGCCACCGGAGTAGAGTTCATCCATACTACCTGGAGCCACTGCGGTCATCCACAGTGCGTTTCCAGAGGTCTTTTTTGCCACGTACCATCCGGCTATGGAATGAGCTCCCCTCCACGGTGTTTCCCGAGCTCTATGACATATCCTTCTTCAAACGAGGCTTGTGGAGAGTTTTAAACGGTAGACAGCGGTTTGGCTCTGCCCCTGGCATTGCTGAAGTCCATGGGCGACGGTAACCACTCACCATCAGGTGGGCCGTATGCTCGTCTGCATACAAGAGCAATAAAAAAAAATGAATACAAATTTGACTTAACTTTTACGCTATCGAGAACGTTAAAAAACTCGCACAAGCACACTGGACTTTATTCCCAATCGGAGGTAGTTTTAAAGATTAAGTAGATCGCTGTACTGTAATGAACGCACCATGGTATGTTACAAATGAAAGAATTTTTTATGATCTTGCCATAATAAAAGTCAAAGATCAAGTAATCCATCGAGGTAAAGCCTATTGTGTAAGATAGGAAGCCCATCCGAATAACCTTGCTAAGCATTTAATGGACAAGCAAATGACTACAAAAAGACTCAGAAGAAGAGTACCTCAAGATCAACTAGATCTACTGTAGATTAATTGTTATGGACATGTCAATGGACATTGTGCATGCACCGCCTACGAAATTGTTTTTTTCTCAAAACTACGGTTGAATGTCTTACGACAGTTTACTGTATAGAATAAAAAATAAATAAAAAAAATATCGTTGTACAAGTACACTTGGCTTAAAGTGGTTATCGTTGCCCATAGAGATAAGAACGTCAATGCCGCCAATCAATATTGACACGTGAGATCGAAGTCCCGTCCTTGAAATCGGAACGCATGACAGCTTAGAGGCAGCTCTCAGAACTGTGGTGAATGCCGCTTAGTGATAATACAATAAAACAAATCGGATCAAAACCGGAATTTACATTTACAATAGCTATACAACAAACCTGAGATATTCTCAACATAAATGATAAATGAATATTGGTGGTAGGACATCTTGTGAGTACGCACGAATAGGTCCAACCACCCTGCCTATTTCTGTCGTGAAGCAGTAATGCGTTTCGGTTTGAAGGGTGGGTCAGCTGTTGTACTGTTAAAACTGAGACCTTACAACTCATGTCTTTAGATAGGTGGTGTCATTTACGTTGTAGACGTCTATGGGCTCCGGTTACCACGGACCGTGATCTCGTCCACCCATCTAAGCTAAAAAAAAAGAATAAATCACTTGATATGAGTACATTGGATATCTTACCAAAACCCCCAAAAATAGACCATACAAAATTGTTAAATTTTATGTTAAAAACACAGATATGAAAACAAAACGAAACATCATAAAATATATCTCTTCTATCTCAGTGCATAATGTGAAAAATACTCAAGCGTCTCTGGATAAACACGGGTCTGTAATACGTCTACTAGAATTCAGCGCACGTTTTGACGCTTGTGTGCCCTATCAGTCGCGCTGAAAATTTCTTTCTCCGGTGCTATCGTAAATTGTTCTCCGAGTCGTATTGCTGAAAAAGGGCTTAATGGTTGTTACATAAAAAAATACACACTATAATTACATTATTAAGTTACAATTTAAACTAGAGGTCCCGCAGTAGTCGAAATGCGACTATAATTAATTGGAATTGTAAGTTTGTACACTATTATGATTGTATTTTATATTTCTATAATAACAAATTTCGCCAAGACTACACTATAAAAAATATTAACAAAGACAAACAATATTTAATCTATTCTCAATTTGACCACAGACGTCAAGAAGAAAAGTTTGACAATAAATAGTATGCATGCGTGTGTGCGTCAAATACATGGTATGTAGTGTGTGTAATGTTTTCTTTATTGATTTAATGTATCTTTTATGCATTATTTAAAAAAAATTATTAGCATTGTGCACTTCTTCTCTATATTCTCTATAAGTGTGGAAAATTTCATACTCCTCCGTCAGCGCAATTTTCGTAAAAAAGGATACAAAGTTTTTGCTTCACGTATTAATATATAGATACATGTGTCACGATACCCTATACATACTTACTAGTAAAAAAATCTATCAACAATGTTCATTGTTACAGCACTCCAACCGCCGGACATGACCGAATCTTCAGTGGATAAACGGAACAAACGTAGCGTTTTCGAATCAAGCCCTGAAGTAGATCGATTTCCAGCTCCATATATGGCCACGAAATTAGAAGAAAGGTAATGAAATATGTACATTGTAAATCTTGTAATATATATATTTTTTTATTGGTTTCATCATCGGTAAATAAACGGGAGAAAATCACACAATATCACCTCTTTTATTTTTTTATTGATTAGGTAGGCGGACGAGCTCACGGCCCACCTGATGTTAAGTGGTCGCCAGAGCCCATAGACATCTACAACGTAAATGCCGACATCTACCTTGAGATATGAGTTCAAAGGCCTCAGTTTTTATAGTACAACGGCTGCCTCACCCTTCAAACCGAAACACATTACTGCTTCACGGCAGAAATAGGCAAGGTGGTGGAATCTACCCGTGCCGACTCACAAAACGTCCTACTACCACAAATTACGCAAATTATAATTTTGTGGGTTTAATTTTTATTACACGATGTTATTCTGTCACAGTGGAAGTCAATCGTGAACATTTGTTAAATACGTCTTTCATTAGAAAAATTGGTAGTGAGATTGCCAGTGAGATTCGAACACCGGTGCATCGCTCAACACGAATGCACCAGATGTCTTATCCTTTAGGCTACGACAACTTCACCTGGCCCCAAACAAGGATTTCCTGTATTATGGGAACGAAAAATTAACACACAAACACATCAATGTGTATGACCGATGGAGTAGGGCTCGATGTCCACATCGGCCAAACATTAATGGTCGCCACCGAATCAGTTATTACATAAAATATGAAATGCTAACTGCAACTTATTGCAAAAATAGTTGCGGTCTTGAGAAGCTTCGGAAAAGCAAATGTCGCCCAAAAACGTCATCTCCGATCCTCCCGATCCACTAACAGTGCTTTTAGGTACCCCAAGCACTGATCATCGTTCTCGTCGAACCCGTCGCTTGCGACGAAGGGCTCGGCGAGTAAATTAACCCATAGACACAGCCCACTGAGTTTCTCGCCGGATCTTCTCAGTGGAACGCGTTTCCGATACCGTGGTAGATTCTGCGAAGCAAGGCTCTTGCTAGGGTTCGTGTTAGCAACAACGTCAGGTTTGAGCCCCGTGAGCTCACCTATTAGCCCGGTGACGCTGATATGGTCTCTCTAGACCAGAGTTCCCCAAACTTTTTTGTGTCGTAGACCCCTTGCCATGTTTTTCCGTGTTGGGTAGACCCCCTACTTACCTGATATTGATTTCCTGTAAATTTCTAACTGTACTCGTAGTAAAGTTTAGTGTTAAAAACTGAAAGTAAAAACACATGTTAATATGTTATACATTTATTAATTAAATTTAAATTAAAACTACTCAAAATAAAATTTTGTATCTGTTATGTAAAATATACGTAACATAAAATAATAAAATAAACATAAAATAAAACTATAAATAAAATAACATAAGCAATAAGTCAATATTTTTAGTGAGAAGGATGAATCTGATGCTTTAATAATAAATTATTAACATTTGGCGTCAATTTTGTAAGGGTTAATCTTAAATCTCCGCGGCTAATGATGTCCAGTCTGTTTCTTTTTTCGTTAGGAGATTGGTAACAGCGCTGAACCCCCTTTCCACTAGGTATGACGATGAATAGGAAATTAAAAATTTCCTCGCTATATTCCATAATACGGGATAAGTAACGGGTATGTTGTTTTGCAGCCAGAATTGCTGATAATAATGTATGTCTTGATATTATAAGATACTGTTATGTAAGTAAATAGGTACAATCAGTGTATGTGTTGAGATCCACTATCGTGGACCCCCAAATTTTTTTGAAAACTCAGAAAACGTTTTTTCTGTATTCTGAGATTGAAAATTAAGGCAACTCGAAACGTTTCATTGAAAGTGATCGTGAAATCTGATTATTACTAGTCTAGACGGTTCCCGAGATTAGATACTTATATATATTATGTTTTATTATTAGACTATTCAAGTGCTGAAATTTAAGTTTCATTTTATATTATACAATTATTTCAAATTTTTTGTCTTAAAAAAATACTCGTGTTTTTAATTCTTAGTAACTTTAAACTAGTAAACTCGATTTGGTATTACAATATATTAATATAAGTCGTGAGACTTTTTCAGTATCTTGCATTTATCAGTGAGAAAAGAAAAACAGCTTTTAAAACTGGACTACATAAGGTTGATATTTCCAGTTCTAAGCAGTCTGATTCGACATCATGGCATTGATTGTTGTAATTTGATCGAGCAGCAAACATGGCGTGCGACCACGACATTTTGTCTCAAGTTACAGCATGTGTTAATTTTGCTTACTACCAACTATTCGTAGGGCGTAGTAAGTAGCTTTAGTATCTGGAATATTTCGAATAAATAACGGATTATAGAACTGGGCATTCGGATTAATAACTTAGATGTCAAAAAAATTAATGATTAAAAATACAATAATAGGTAGTTTTAACATTAAAATTTATTATAAAGCGTATTTGCAGCAAGATAAATTAAGCAGTAAAGCAAAAAATGTATGCGTGTCGGACAGACACGATGCAGGCTTCCGATGGTCTTTATCTTCTTCCCTTCTTCCTCTCAGGAGGCGCCGGAGTCCGACAGCCCGGTCCGTTACCTCCCTCGACCGGGTATCCGTAAATGGATTCCCCAGCTTAGGCTTCCGATGATAGCGTCAACGTTCACGGCAAAAGCCTCTTCCTGTTTAGTATGTCTAACCTTGTTCTTAAGAGAAAACTAGGGTCTTAGACTAACATACTGTTACTACCTACGAGTTAATTAAAAGACACTAGTTCCGATAGGCTAGATTCGCATACCTATATCTTCTCATAGAAACCCAAAAAAACTAATATATTATGGTTAAGATAATTTGGCAAAAACACTTTTTTACTGTGGATATACGGGTCACCTTAGGCCATCATGACGTGGATGCCGTGTACCTTGAAACCAAAGAATCAAAGCCTCAATTGTATAGCGGCTATCCAATCCTTCAAATCGGAACGCACGACTGCTTCGCAGCAGAAATAGACATAACAGTGGTACCTTTTTTTTTTTTTTTATTGCTTAGATGGGTGGACGAGCTCACAGCCCACCTGGTGTTAAGTGGTTACTGGAGCCCATAGACATCTGCAACGTAAATGCGCCACCCACCTCGACATATAAGTTCTAAGATCTCAGTATAGTTACAACGGCTACCCCACCCTTCGAACCGAAACGCATTACTGCTTCACGGCGGAAATAGGCGTGGTGGTGGTACCTACCCGTGCGGACTCCCAAAAGGTCCTACCACCAGTGAAAACCTGTCAACGCGGGCTCACACTAAGCCTTGCTTTCAGTATTCATTTATAATCTATGTATCTACTCATGAGCGCTACGGCCATCGTGAGAGCAAAGATAAGAAAAAAATCCTTCGCCAAGATTATAGGATCCTATTTCCGATTGGAAAAAAAAAACAAATTGTCAAAGAAAACACTACAAAACTCGTGTTAGTTGTGTTTGGAAACGAAGAGTAGAAGGAAGAAGCGTTCTCCTATTCCTGGATAAAGGGGGATAATCCAACATCCTGATTGACAGTCCACCACTTTACACTGGCTTACACTGGTGGCAGGACGTCTTGTGAATCGGCAAGGGTAGGTACCACCACCCTGCCTATTTCTGCTGTGAAGCAGTAATGCGTTTCGGTTCGAAGGGTGGGGCCGCCGTTGTACTTTAAAAACTGAGACATTAAAACTCATATTTCAAGGTAGGTGGCGGAATTTACATTGTAGATGTCCATGGGCTCCGGTAACCACAGGTCCGGTAGTCAGGTGGGCCGTGATCTCATCCGCCCATCTAAGCAATAAAAAATAAAATAAAATAAAACCAACAAAAACACTAGCTCGGTGCAAGATCTTTCCACTATCGTTATCCCCCGAAGCGCAAAAAAAACCAACTATGATTTTATACAAACAAGCTTCTCGTTACGTGCATGGGCATCATTAAATTTATCATCGGCGAAAACTTTATAACTTTCGCAATTACGAGACATGATCGCGACCATAACTTATTACTTCTTAAAAGCATCGAGGAAAAACATCAAAGCCCCTGTCTGAGTGGGCACGCTAGCTTTTATATCATTTTCAAATTAAATGAGAAGCGCTTCCTTCCTGTTGGCTTATAGAACTTCCGTCGTATACAAATGATTTTAACAAACAAGGAAAATTGACGTCTTTAATAAATGAAACGAATAAATGACGGTAGAATTTCAAGTGGTTTTGGTAACTAACTTAATAATATTATAAAGAGGAAAGATTTGTTTGTTTGTTTGTTTGTTTCGAATAGGCTCCGAAACTACTGGACCGATTTGAAAAATTCTTTTTCCATTAGAAGCCGACATTGTCCCTGTTGAACATAGGCTACTTTATTTTATTTTATTTTTATTTTATTTTTTTGGTTTCATGTGTGTTTTAATGTTTCCGAAGCGAAGCGAGGGCGGGTCGCTAGTTATCAAATATTTTTCAATGTTTCAATGAAAACGATTCAACTGGGCTAGAATCTAGGCAGGAGGCGGTCAATAGTTATAAATTTGGAAATTAATGGCGACTGGACATATCTTGAGCTCATCGACTGCTTATCGGAGCAGAAATAAGCAGAATGAAGAGTATCTAAACACGCTCTATAACCTATATCAGCTTGAATTGAATTTGAAGTCGTCGTGGCCTAACGGATAAGACGTCCGGTGCATTCGTGTTGAGCGCGATGCACCGGTGTTCGGATCTCAGGCGAGTACCAATTTTTCTAATGAAATACGTACTAAACAAATGTTCACGATTGACTTCCACGATGAAGGAATAACATCGTGTAATAAAAATCAAACCCGCAAATTTTTATTTGCGTAATTACTGGTAGGACCTCTTGTGAGTCCGCGCGGGTAGGTACCGTGAAGCAGTAATGCGTTTCGGTTTGAAGGGTGGGGCAGCCGTTGTAACTATACTTGAGACCTTAGAACTTATATCTCAAGGTGGGTGGCGCATTTACGTCGTAGATGTCTATGGGCTCCAGTAACCACTTAACACCAGGTGGGCTGTGAACTCGTCCACCCATCTAAGCAATAAAAAAAAATAGATACGTAAGGTGCGAAAATTCAAAACAAAGTTCAAACTTATAACGGCGAAAGCTACTAAGCATCACCTTTATTGAAAATAAGCTGTTTGATGTGCCACAATACTGCGTGCTTGAAGACTGCAGCGTTTGAAATCTAAGTTTCAATGTACATATATTGTTTCAGACGTAAATCGAAAAAGTTCTTGGGCAGCTTAGAGTCCGCTTCAGCAGCTAAGATGACGATGCACACCGTACCGCGGACAGTCAGGAACAGTGACGATGAGGTATTCAATTAATGGATAATCTGAATTCAGAATATTCTAGATAAGAAGTGTTTTTAATAAGTCCAATAGTCAAACTGTCTTTTGCACGGGCGCTCTGTTTTAAACTTGATTGAAAGAGACAAAACACTATATTATTCCACTTTGTGTTATTGAAGTCCGTGGGCGATGGTCAACACTAAACAACATTTGATACATGAGGTCATAATTATACGCTCCTGTTCTACGAAACTAATAAGTTGAGGATAATTAATTATTGTTTGTAAATGTAAATGTGTAATAAATAAATAAATTGGTTACTTGAATAACAAGCATTTTTTTTATTGCTTAGATATGTGGACGAGTTCACAGCCCACCTGGTGTTAAGTGGTTACTGGAGCCCATAGACATCTCCAACGTAAATGCGCTACCCAACTTGAGATATAAGCTCTAAGGTCTCAAGTATAATTACAACGCCTGCCCAACCCTTCAAACCGAAACGCATTACTGGTTCACGGCAGAAATAGGCAGGGTGGTGGTACCTACCCGCGCGGACTCTCAAGAGGTCCTACCACCAGTAATAAAATTTCATTATAATATTGCATTTTTAAATACCACCTACTAACTGGACTATTTGTGGCGTGAAGGAATCATGCGTTCCAATTTGAAGGATAACACGTAGACAGAAAAATGCTTTCATTTCAAGGTGACGACATACTCGGTGTGATATAACCACCTATAGCTTTGGTATTCACCAAAGTAGTACCAGGTGTATCTTGAACTTGCTCAGTTATCTTGTAAAAAATATATCTAGAGATTTGACATCAGATGAATCGTATGCTCGTCGAGCGATGTCGCAAGGATACGTGATTAAATTCAATCGCTCTACTGAATATTCAAATTGAGTCAGAAAATGCATATTTTTAAGTTCTGCTCACGACAGAGTAATATATCAATATATAATCTTATCAAACCGTTGAAGTAATTTCCAATAGTTGATACAAGTGTTGTGGGACTGAGAATGATGTTGATCAGGTAATAATATTGATCGATTATAATCTATACTAATATTATAAAGAGGAAAGATTTGTTTGTTTGTTTGTATCGAATAGGCTCCGAAACTACTGAACCGATTTGAAAAATTATTTCACTGTTTGGAAGCTACACTATTTCCGAGTGACATAGGCTATAATATTTTTTAAAAAAAAATTAGGGATCCTTACTAAAACTCCAATAAAGTAACCCAAAGTACCTAAAATATTCTTATAAGTGTTCTTTTTGGTAAAGACCCGAGCGGAGCCGGAGCGGGCCGCTAGTTATCTATATAAACTAAACGAAAGATATTATATTGTATGTTTGTTCTCTATAAGTTCCTAAAACAATTATCCTGATTGTGATGAAACTTGGTAAACTTATTGTCGGTACTTTAGAGTTGGTATTATAATTGAAGCTTCAATAAATGTATCTATTTAAAACATTTAGCGATAGTCACAACGGAGTTGTGGCCATGTATTATTAGTAGTTAATAGAAATGAAAATGAATATTCTTCTTCATCCGTTTCGTTTACTGATACCATCTCAAAATTATTCTTACATATTGTATAACAAAAATACACATCAAGGAAATAGTACTTCGTTTTCTCTTCCAAATGATATGTTATTTATTTACGAGGCTAACAAATTTTCGGAGTAAATCAAATAAAATAGACCTGAACACATTTGAGCTTGAATAGCGAAGAATTGAATATAAATTAGACACGACCTTTGAGGAACCTGCCGAAGAAAACCATTGTCGATATCAGATAACATTTCAATATGTTATCATTAGTGTATAAAATATGTATTACTTAGTTTCTCTTGAACTTTTTTATACATATATTATATTTAATAAAAGGAAAATGATTGGTAACGAAAGAAAATCACATTAAATATATTTTACTACATATTTTTGGGCCTCCGAGAGCACGTACTGTCAACTAAACAAGGCTACGGAATGATTTAATAACGTAATGTAAACCGAAATGGGAAATTTTGTTCAGAAATATATTTATTACAGTGTTTTTTTTTTTATTGCCTTTGTAGGCAGACGAGCGTACGGCCCACCTGATGGTAAGTGGTTACCGTCGCCCATGGACTTCAGCAATGCCAGGAGCAGAGCCAAGCCGCTGCCTACTGCTTAATACTCTCCACAAGCCTCGTTTGAAGAAGGACATGTCATAGCGCTCGGGAAACACCGTGAAGGGGAGCTCATTCCATAGCCGACTGGAAACGCACTGTGGATGACCGCAGTGGCTCCAGGTAGTATGGATGAACTCTACTCCGGCTGATTAAGCTTAGCTTAAGCTGATTCCCGAATCCAGGTACAGAAATAGCGCCGCAACAGAAATTGACAATGGGTTTTAGATGTCACATAATACTACTACGTGTTGCAA
The DNA here is from genome assembly GCF_003987935.1 of Bombyx mandarina. The sequence continues at coordinate 1,008,786 of NW_021011509.1, read as the reverse complement.
TAAATTCCTTACAATATATATACAATACAAGAATCTTAATAATATCCGGCCCATATGAAAAAAAACAGACACACTTTCCTTCGCTTTGAAAAACAATAAAGCCGCGCAATTATTTCAGCTATGCCACCCTGTCGCCAACGGAAATTCCATTAAACATCATATATTGGTAGCGAGTGCTCGGCGAACGACTCCGATGCTTTAATTAATGTATAATGTACCTTATTGATTTTATACGAACGCCCACAGGAACAGAGGCGGCCGTTTATAGCAGCTCATTTCCATGGAAACACATCGCATCTGAACACCGAAGTTCATGAGCATTACAAAGGTAACAACAAATCACAATAAAATGTAAATGAACACATTATTCAGAACAAATTAACATATTTTCCACTGGTGGTAGGACCTCTTGTGAGTCCGCGCGGGTGGGTACCACCACCACCGTGCCTATTTCTGCCGTGAATCAGTAATGCGTTTCGGTTTGAAGGGTGGGGCAACCCTTGTAACTATACTGAGACCTTAGAACTTATATCTCAAGGTGGGTGGCGTATTTACGTTGTAGATGTCTATGGGCTCCAGAAACCACTTAACACCACGTGGGCTGTGAGCTCGTCCACCCATCTAAGCAATAAATAAATAAAAATTATCATATTTAATTCAATTTTACTCTTACATCTTGTCGTATTCCCACCTAGGTTTAAATGCGCTGCAGGGGTCCACCTAAAACTATTTTTAATGTAGTCAAATTATTGAATTCAAAATTGACGATTGATTAACGATCGGAATCTAGAAATTTCTCGCGTGTTATATGTGTGTAAAAGACAACCTGAGCACGATCGTTTTTAACAAAGATAATTCTGACTGAGTACACGAAACACAGCTTAAGTTCATTAAGCACTAAACTAAAGAAACGATTTTGTAAAGGAATCCTCAAAGTTCTGAATTACGCAAGAGCTGTTCAAGATAATATCGCTATCGAGACTTGCAAAAGTGTTACCGCTCTTCTTTGAGACATAAATATGGCAGATTTCCAGCTTTCACTCGACCTGATTGGATTTAAAATGAAAATACGTAAGCATTTTCCGTTTGAGAGAGTGGGAAGTTAGAAGGTTTATTCCTTTAGAACGACGCTTCGACGCCCACTGTACGCACTCAATAGTAACGTTCTGAGCATTGAAGGCACAATACACTATTACGTCATTCGTTTGATAATTTACCAGTTACGTTTTCTATTGTAGAATATTGCTCTGGAGTATCGGAGCTACGAGTCCAATTCAGTTTTAATGAATCAATTAATTGATCTTCGAATTCATTGCTATTTTTAGCTCAATCATAAAGCATTACTAGCGTAATGTGAAGCCATGTTGATAGCTTTTATAATTCGAGTTAACTAATTTAAGAACAAAAAATGCTATTTCATTAGAGTAAAATATGTTTAATGTAATATATAGAGCATTGCTGAAGGAAATTTACCACATGATCTACCCTAAAATGTTTTATAACTACCTACCCACGCCAAAAGTAAAATTTAATGATTATTAGGTTTATTATTATTATTATTATTACTTGTACGCAAACACTACTATCAGATTAATACGTTTGAAGGAATTATGTTAAAGGGTCACGTGGATGCGGATTGAAATCTTGGTACATTCGTTCTTGAAAGGTTTCTTTGCCAATACTGATTCTAATTTTAGAGACGTCGTAAGAATTATTTTTAGTCTATAAAGTTTTTCGAGCGGCAATTGGCAAATTGGATAGTTAGCTATTCTCCACTTTGGTATTGAAGATTTTCCCGACACTCTAGAAATCGGTTTTATCTGACATCTTTACGAATGATGACATAAATATTCAGAATATCTATATTTAACGGTAGGCAGCGGCTTGGCTCTGCCCCTGGCATTGCTGAAGTCCATGGGCGACGGTAACCACTCACCATTAGGTGGGCCGTATGCTCGTCTGCCTACACGGGCAATAAAAAAAGACCCTACTTATATCTATTATAATAATTATGTGGGGCAGTATCGAACTGTGACACAAAGACCTTTTGACAAAGGCGACATCATCGCTATAACAGTGGGCGCCCCTCGCAACCTTTCAATTTATGCCTCGATATATTTTATACGTAACTCGTACCTGCGCACTCGAGCGTACTCGGTGTACGTAAGTATTCGAATAAAAATTTAGCGAATTAAATAATACATTAGATGTAAATATATTTATTTATTTAACTCTACGCGCAAGAGTACAATAGCGAACTTAATGTCTAAGGCATTCTTCAGCAGTCACTACATAGTTCACTATCTAGCATGGTGTAGAAAATTCTGTGGTAGGTTATTGGAAAATATATACAAAACCCACGCGGCATATATATGTACATACACATAAATTCATTCATATACCCATAGATATATTTACATACATAAATGTGTACTTTATACATAATGTATTAAATATTTACTTATGGTATTTTTAACAGAAAATATCAACACATACATATAAAATCGAAAATCTAAAAGCAAAGTGTATTAGAAATCCACTCCATTGCTATGGATACGACTCTAATAGCTGCTTTATTTGAATATATTTTTTTAAGCACAAATAGTATATTCATTCATACTATAAATTCTAAAGCTACATTATCAATTTCACCATTATTTAAAACACGGAGACCAAACTCTGGTAGTAATGTGAATTGTCAGCTAAAGGATTAGTAGAAGAGAAAAAAATATAAATTGGAAAATTTAAATCTATATATAGAAAAATGAATTGCTGTTCGTTAATCTCGCTAAAGCTCGAGAACAGCTCTACCGATTTGGCTAATTTTGGCCTTGAATTATTTTGTGGAAGTCCAGAGAAGGTTTGAAAGGTAGATAAATATGAAAATGCTCGGAATGAAATAAAAATAACAATTTTGTTTTTCCTTTGATGTGTCCCCCGTCGGACGGATTCCTTTTGTTTGTGTCTTTTATTTATCGACTGAGGCACTACGAAATTGGCCGGGTCAGCTAGTTTTAATATAAAATTGATTTCAGGTAATGGCTTGATAAGAGTGTCTCACGGCGCCCCCCACGACGTGTGGTATCCATCGCAGTGGACGATATCGTCGCCTCCTCCGCGTCCGACTCTGACGCACTCCGGTCACGTCCGCGTGCACCACACCGGAGTCTACCTCGTCTACGCTCAGGTACAATGTCTTTGTATTTACAGGTATGCTATTTACAGTCTTAATTCGCATTACTTAAGAATCCGAATGAATTGACTGGAATGAATCCGTTTTTACAATTACGCAATAAGCAATAACACGCAATAAGTGTGATTAGCGTAATGATTACCACCAGTTTTGAGCCTTGAGAGGCTATTTCAGCGTAACCTTAACTAGTAGGTGAGCTCACGGGGCTCAAACCTGATGACGTTGCTAATACGAACCCTAGCAAGAGCCGTGCTTCGCAGAATCTACCACTGGATCGGAAACGCGATCCACTGAGAAGATCCGGCGAGAAACTCAGTGGGCTGTGTCTGAGGGTTTACCACCAGTAATTAATTACGCAAGTTCAGCTATATTTACCTAATGCCCCAAAACTTTTAATTTTATTCCTTCAGATTTACTACCTGGACAGTCACGACGTGATATCTTGGGTATTGCACCGTACGAATCCTGAGTCGGATGGAAGAGACACCCTTCTTCAATGTGCACAATCATCCCACTCTACGGAAGTTCTCGACAAACCAAATTCCTGTTTCTCTGCATCAGCTCTGTTCCTCAGAGCTGGCGACAGACTCGCCGTTAGGAACACCGGCGGAGATAGACACTCTCTCATGCAGCCAGAGAAAAGCTTCATAGGTCTCATTAAATTGGCTGACGCCGAAGATCCGGCGCAAGAACTGTAGTAATATCCGTTCGGAAACCGGACATTGTAACGGTGCCATTTTGAAACGAAGTTTCTCTTTATAAAGAGTTGTTTCAATTTCGACTTTATTGCAAGTAAATTTTGTTTATTTTTCTTTATTTAGTAACATACTATGTTATTAACGACTGTTGTCAAAGCTTTTGTAGTTTTTTTTATTATTATTTTAACAATAATTTATGTGCTTGTAATTCGTATGTGCGTACACATGCGAATACTTTCATCGTGTTGTTTAAGTACCTACGTAAGTAACATAAAAAATATGTATTCGTTTACAATAAAAGTGATAGAGAATGAGTGTGTTATTAGTTTAGTGAACATGTGCCATCGTTATTCTATATGTTAGTGTATTAATTAATTTGTAACAGGGTTATTTTATTTTGTTTCGATCTAAATTACGGAAAGCGACCGTAAAATTTCAGCTACAAAATTTATAAAGCTATTGCTTTAAAAAGCATTCTACGAATAATCTAGTTTTTCGGTTAGCTATGTAATAAATATTAACATTAACGCATAGATGAGCAGAATAACTAAACCAATTTAATCTGAAGTGAATCTCTATAATTCTATACTATGATAAGTATAACACTTCTTTAAGTAGCTTTGCGATTGTTAGCTTGTATAATTCGTTGACAGCTTTTTTTTACTTCTTTTCTAAAATTCATCGCCATTAAGATTAAGGAATTATTTTACATAAAATTGATTATTTATGTCATTCAAATTTCATACCATCTCTGATTAAAACTAATATTTAAGATTCGGAAAATACGATATTTAAAAAAGAAATCTAAATATCGTTGTTGTTTAGTGTTCTACAATACATATATTAAAATTATTATATAATGACAGTGGCTTTCTTTAATCAATTGAATTTAGAATACGTTTGCCCGTATTTATCAAAAAACTTGTACACATTCAACTATGTTGAAGTGAGTGACATCTTTATTAAAATGTCATTATGACATTATATTCTTGCAAGGGGAAATATAAATGTATTCATGGCATTTTGGTACTAAAGAACGAAGTTACAAAGGAAGCATTGTTTCTAAATGTTTTAGCTGGCGATTGATCTGATCATTTGAACATACGAACTAAGTAGGTAGCTAATGCACCTAAATCGCCTATATACACAACTCCCGAATTTTCGTTTTTAAAGTAATATTTAAATTATTTTCGTTCATAAATCCAATTATGTAATTCTTTTTTTTGTAATCATCTTTTTTCCCCAACCTGTAAAACCTAGGGCTATTAATCCTGGTACAATTGTTAAAGTAGGTACTACAGTTACATAATTTATTTACCTATGAGATAAGTATTCGGTCGTGCATTCATGTTTTTGTAAAGATTAAAATTAAATAAAAATCAGTGTTTCATTTTTCCCAAAAAAAATTTACGGTAGCTTATATAACTCTTTTTTTTTCTGGGTCTGTTACCGAACCTCCTCCGAGGTCTCCACACTTTCGTTCCGCCCTTTACCTCCGCGAAATAGTGAATTCGCAGAAGTCAAGCATTAATTGCCTTGCAGGACGTATGGCTGCCGAGAATCGTGGCCACAACCGTCAGTAGCAACAGATCCTCTCCTATGACGACGACCATGCAACAGAGCCCGCGAGTATGTACTCCGCGGTATCCTCCTCGTCGCGGAGCTATAAAACTAAATCGACGCTTGAAAGGCAAACGTGACTAAGCGACAATAACTGCTTTGTACATAAATGATAGGCAATAACCGTATTCGATGCGCAAAAAAAAAAATTCTAGGTCTATTAAAATCATTTCAATCCTACAGCTAGATTCGTTAAAATATAATTTTTTTCAGGTATTTCAACTTTAAATTAGTCTTAGTCACGTGTGCCTTTCAAGCGTCGAAATACATTATCCTTTTTTAATTAATAGTATAAAAAAACATTGAAATGCTATATATACTGAGTTTCAAGGATCTAAAATAAAGTAAACTCAGACAACGGGCCAACTATTAAATATTATTAAAATATATCATCATATTTATAAGACATTAATACATTACAATGATAATTTTTAATAATTAGGTACAACAATTTTAAGACTTAAAACATATAGTTTAAAGACTTGTAATATCTTGATTTATAAAGAAAATAATAATGATGATTTTGTCTGAATCTATAGTATTTTTAAATAATCGTTGTTAATACATTGATTAAAAAATAAAACTCATGTATCTACCACCGTCGTGAGAGCATCTTGTTGACCATCAGATAGCACTGCGACTTTTGAAATCATCGAGAAGATTCGGTTTTTGTATCCTCCTAAGATTCCTCATTACGAACTGGAATGTCGAGCCCACGCCGAGAGTCTTGAGCCCGACAATTTAATTAAAACGACAAGATATTGGCATTCCTTCCACGAGGATCACTAGAGACGGGAGAAATATTTGTCGTCTAATATGAATTGTCTCGTCTGTGTTTGTTGGTTTGAATTAAATTGAAGCTAAAATATAATGCAATCTTCGAACTGAACCATAATCGAATCATAAAATTAAGATAGGTATAAGTTATATAAAGTCGGTTATCTATAATTTCAACTTTTCTAATTGAACATTTAAATATTGTTGTTTTTAAGATGTTTTACGAGTAGATAGCCATGTAACCAAAGTCGGAATAAGATTTCTTTTGCTAATAAAATAATGGGTTACAGGTCCAAAAAAAAAAGAAAGAAAAGAGCGAACACACGAATCCGTCGTCTGCCTCACTTACCTACACAAAACGTAAAAGTGACTTTTACAACAAATTAATCCTTGTAGATAGCTTTTTAATTTAATCTCTAATCATTGTTTGGTTTTCAGGACTTTTGCTACCATATTACCAATTAAAAGTTTTAACTTTAATTAATTTCTTATTAATCAATTTAATATTTGTATAATTCACGCCAGCTTTATCCCTTCCTTCTAATGTCCAGGAGCGAGGGCACGTGTCGTGCGAACTTTTGCCACATTTGTGTTTTCTCCTTGAAACTCACCTGGTAGCTTTTCAAACGAGGCTTAAAAATAAGTTCGCAAAAGTGATTTACACGTTTCAGTCTAAGCGTCTTGAACTCAAGAACTTTTTTTTTTTTTTTTATTTTTTTTTTTTTTTTTTTTTTTTTTTTTTATTTTTTTTTTTATGATTGAAAGTTTACTTGTGGCCCGAAGGCCTTTCCAGTTTCACCAGGACAGGTGGGCGAGCAAAGGCTCAGCCAAGAGGGGTGGGATTTGCTAACAACTGCCCGAGCGCCTCCGAAGGAGACCTAACAACTCAAGAGCAATTGTTTCGCGAATGAATCTACTACCGGATCGGAATCGCNAGGCGGTGCACCTGTTGAACGCATGAGTGATTTGTACGGAATCCGAATTGTTCATCGATGAGAATGCCCTTGGATGAGACGAAGTCTCTGAGGCGTTTGTAGAGCAGACGCTCATACAGTTTGCCTAGAGACATGAGGAGGCTAATCGGGCGGTAGCTCGTCGGATGATTTTTTGGTTAACCGGGTTTATATGCCGATAACGTCCGCTTCTTTCCACACCGCGGGAAAGATACAGTTCGCCATAGCGGCATTGAAAATAGATGCCAACATCACGATGAGTTGGACGGGTAGAAGTTTAATAACGCGGTTAGATATACCGTCGGAACCGGGAGCCTTGCGAGGACGTAGGTCTTTGATCAAGTCTTTAACTTCTATCGGGGTGAAGAACTTTTTTAGCTTTGACGTAGCAAATACGTAGAAAAGAATTGCTACGTATCAAAATCAATAATGTAATTTTACAGTCCAAGCGTGGCGAGGCCGGTCTGAAAATGTACTGCTTATGTATGTGCTTAGGAAGTCAAGGAAACTTTTAGCGAGAATTGCTTGGAAATTTAAATTTTTGGTAACATTATGTTCAGAAGTACATGAAAAAAAAAATGTTACTAAACTCATAATCATTTATACTCCATCAAACAACGATTGGCCACATATGACATCATCCTTTCTAATTGGTATTTTTCTTGACGTAATTTTTTTGTTTGTTAAGTATCCGTTTAATTAAGTTCACTTAAGAATGATTTCGGGACGGTTGCCTCTTTGCTTTAAACCAAATACGTCAAGTCTCAGTACATTTATCTTATTCGTGTTTCAAGCACTACGCCGGATTTCCCGACGGATGCTCAGTAAATGTAAATGAACGTAGTCGACGTTTTGTGATATTGTGACTAGTTCCTGCACAGAAATAAAGTACCTAAATGTGTGCTAGAAGTATACAGAGTAGGTATTACGCATTTTCCTTCTATTGGATATGAAGTTACTGTCTTTACTGGTGGCAGGGCGTCTTGTGAGTCCGCACGTGTAGGTGCCATCACCCTGCCTATTTCTGCCGTGAAGCAGTAATGCGTTTCGATTTGAAGGGTGGGGCAACCGTTGTACTGTTAAAACTGAGAACTTAGAACTCTTGTCTCAAGATTGTAGATGTCATGGGCTCCGGTAACACAATTTTAATACTAAGTGGGCCGTGAGATAATCCATCTCAGCATATTTTTCCCTTAAAAAATCTTTATCTCCTTCTTGCTCTTATGCCCCTGTCATGCCGGGTCCGTACAGCCTATCCTCTCATCATACTGCACAAGGACCTAGCATGGAGTTTTACGATCGACCGTCTGCCTAACGACGGCAAAACCTAAGAAACTATGGTCACTACGTAGATGCCAAAAGATTATGAGGTCAAAGTCCGATTTAATCAGTCGTAACCATTTCCGTACCTCAGCTCATGTGAATATATAGTGTGCTAAGTGCGAGTTTTTTAACATTCTCGATAGCGTAAAAGTTAACTGATATTTGTATGGAATGGGATCGTTTGCCTACGTTTGCCGCTAGGGGCGCTGTTCCAACTGCATACAAAATTGGGCTAACTTTTACGCTATCGAGAACGTTAAAAAACTCGCACTAAGCACACTGGTAGGGACAATGGACACACATGATAGAAGAGAGGCTTCCGCGCCAAAATCGTGATTACGATTTTTTCGATAAGCATAAAGCGGCTCGTGAACTCGATCAGGGAACAAAAAGATTATTGGCGTTTTAAGTAAAACGATCACGTGATTACTTTACGGCTGAAATGGAAAATCATGTCTCAATAAACTCCAATAAATGAATATTGAAAATTGTTACGCAGCAAATTTTATTTTTCTTGGAACTCTTGAAACCCTTTCAAGCTAATTTTAGTCTACACGAATCTCGGCAGGATCGTGGTGTATAAAATTAATCTAATTTCGATTTTTGTACGGACTAAAATCATTTGCACAATTAGTAGGTTAAAATAAAGGAAAAAACAAAATGTACGATACGATTTATAAATGTAATAATCAATTAAATTATTTGATGCAAATACAATTTTAAACATAGTACAAAAATGATACGTGGTCAAATCTTACAAATTACTGTATGCTTAGTGCGAGTTTTTTAACGTTCTCGACAGCGTAAAACTTAAAATTTGTATGCCGTTGGAACAGCGCCCCTGACGTTAAACGTAGGCAAACGTTCTAACTCCATACAAATTTAAGTTAACTTTTACGCTATCGAGAACGTTACAAAACTCGCACAAAGCACTTTTTTTTTTCTTACCTATGCTGATAGCCTTGAGAGGCCATTTCAGCTTCTCCTTGACATGTAGGTGAGCTCTCGGGGCTCTAACCAGGAGTGTTGCTAACACTGGCCTTAGCAAGAGCAGTGCTTCGCAGAATCTACCAGCGGATCGGAAACGCGACCCACTGAAAAGATCCGGCGAGAAACTCAGTGGGCTGTGCCTATGGGTTAATTCACTCGCCGAGCCCCTCGTCCTAATAGACAGGTTCGACGAGGACGGTGACCGGAAGCACGAAGCTCACTGAGCATTTAAAGTTCTGGCGTGGGCGATAAGGCTGCGTGACTGAAGTTGAAGACTCCGGAAGTCACGCGCGTCACGTTGCTGGCAATGAAAAACAAAAAATTTAATTCAGAATGTGATATATATTTAAAAATGTATTAATAGACCAGAGGGTTGTTACAGTCAAAGTGCCCGATTACAGTTTCCCAGGCTGTGACCTTTTTTAATTGTTTTGATTGTTATATCGCTTAGATTTGTAGACGAGCTCTTGGCCCACCTGGTGGTAAATGGTTACCGGGGTCCATAAACATCCAGTTTTAAGTTTCACAATACAACGTCATCCCCATCCTTCACGTACGTAATACACAATAATTTATTTGGTACTCACTTTAGATTTCATACATTTTGCGTGCGTCGTGGTGTATATAGCTACATTAAACCAATGTTATGCCACCGAAAATTTCAATTATGCATTTTATGCAGGTTGAGATGATTTAGTGAATTATTTACTTGGCAACGTGCCATATTCGGGGGAGTCTTTTATCTATTGTCTTATATGAAAACTGTATAAAAATTATTACATGTATATTTTTTCATGACATTAATTTGTTTTGCGTAAAACCATATTCACTATTTTCATAGTTGCATTACAATTCCTGCGTGTCTTTATTTCATGAAATTGTAATTGTAACTTAGTAACCGATCAGGTCAACCGCACGTGCCTGTGTTTGACATCCCAAAATATAAAAGGGTATATGTCCTGTTTACCTAAGCCGCTGTATTCGCAGACGCGGAAACTTTCATTTCCGTTAGGATCCCACTTTTCCTCGCCAGATTTGAACAAAGTCTACCCTACACGCCCTTATTTGAAGGCCACGCTCCACTAAATCGACACACACACTAATGAAGGGCATCCCGAGCATTTTACTGCCTTACAAATCATATCCAAATAGTCATGCCGAAGGAATAGAGCCATGCGATTTTTTCCCAAACCTAATAAAGCTAAACAATTCTAAGCAGGCATAGTTTTACATTCACAAGTGTTTCCCTTAAGATCGATAGTCGACCATAATCACTGACACCTCAATTTTTTTTTATATTAAATTTTCTCTTTTGTTTGACACTTAGGCATTGAATTTGGATATTTACAAAATATAAACATACAGAAAACTCAAAAATAGCTCTCTCTAACTTTTAAATGAATCATACGCCCGCTCAGCTGCCTTCGATAGCAATAAACTATGCAAAGAGAGCCTAAATAGGCACGCCCCAACAAAAATAAAAATTATACCTACAAAGACAACTTGTGATTGCAAAGCAAAATCTTTATTTTTTAACTGTATTTGTATGTATGTATATTTTTATTTTTATTATACATCCATAATCCTTATTTCTTTTCATTTATACGTAAACTCGAAAGTACTAAGAAACTTTAAGATTCTAAAAAATATATTTAATGATCCGAGCCATTTCTCATTCAGAAAACCGACCTGAATTTAAGCTTTTCGTTCATCATTTCTTAGAATTTTTCTCAAGGATCGGTTGTACTTCCTGAGACAGTTTGATCATTTAAAAATCACCTGTAACTCGGTTAACTTAAAGATCAATTTGAAATGAAAGGGTAGTCAATCCCCCGAGAGCGAAAGTTGGAAAATTAAATACAAACAAATGGTTTTTAAACATAATAAAGTCGGATTAAGGAGATTTCGAAGAGGAACGTATTTTAAATTGAGTTGACTTTTGTAATGAAGTCTTAGATGAAATCAAACAAATCTATCTTTTAAAAAAAACCGACGTTATTTAATTCGTTTCAATTATATTTTGTGCACCTCTTTTACTGGTGGTAGGACCTCTTGGGAGTCCGCACGGGTTGGTACCACCACCCCGCTTATTTCCGCCATGAAGCAGTAATGCGTTTCGGTTCGAAGGGTGGACGCAGCCGTTGTAACTATACTGAGACCTTAGAACTTATATCTGGAGGTGGGTGGCGCATTTACGTTGTAGATGTCTATGGGCTCCAGTAACCACTTAACACCAGATGGGTTGTGAGCTCGTCCATCCAGCTAAGCAATAAAAAAAAAATGACACGAATAAATAATAGACACAATTTATGTGAATAATTTATTAAAAATTAATTGATGTTAGTTGGTAATCGCATCACTTCAGAACTGCTCAATCGGTTCGACAGATTATATAATTGGTCTTAAAATGTTCGCAGTAATTAGTCCAAATGATGTATGGGGAAAATGGAAATTTAGGTAGAGAAGCAATCGCGTTCCACTGGATGATTTCCACATGGACTGATTTTGATGGAATTTTTCTTCAATGGTAGGCAGCGGCTTGGCTCTGTCCCTGGCATTGCTGACGTCCATGAGCATCGGTGATCACTTACCATCAGGTGGGCCGTATGCTCGTCTGCCTACAAAGGCGATAAAAAAAAGTTTGATTGGGTCTCTGTATAATTTAATTACAAAACGGTTACGCATCTTTTTTCAAGGCAATACAACGAATATCGGCCCCAATAGTTATTTAGAATAAAACTTATTTTAATTTTAAATTATTAGTTCGATGATTTTCTTGTGTTCGAAGATAGAAAACTGCTAGATAAAAATACCCCGAGGGCGTGATAGACGGCCACTACAAAGGAAAGCTTTCAACTTTTGTATTTGTTAGCATCTATTAGCTTTTTCGCTAATTACTTGAAAACTCTATTCATGTTGCCGGCCACCAAACCGTTGGTCGGATCAGATAACTGCGCTCACTGGACTCTCTCTTGCGAACGCCCTGAGAGAAGCCGAAAACCGAAGCAAATGGAAGCTGAGGGTATAAAGAGCCACGAAGGGCTTTCAAGGATACGACCTCCAGCCATGAAGTACTCGACTAAGAAGAAGATTCATGCTGTAAACATAAGTACACGTAATTGTATTTTAAATTTCTAAATAATTATTAAAGACGTTATACTGAATATCTTTGGACAGAACAAGAATAATTTGAGTCGAATGTTTAATTAAACTGACTCTTAAAATATTACGTCGTAAATGAAAATACTACTGAACTTCTAATCTGAGATCTGAAGGTCTTAGTTTTACTTCATGATGGATTTTTTGGTGCACACGAACTCTCCGACAAGGTTATGTTGAGCATTTCGGGATTTGGGTTTTAATTGATTTAGAAGAGTGATGGTCTCCCGATTGGACCATTCGAAAAGAATTCCAATTAGAATAATCCTATAGAATTTGCCGATGAATATTAAAAATTAAGATGATTTTTTTTTTATAAATCTTATGTTTGACAAAAATACTAGATATTAAAATATTATTTATTTACATATTACATATTTACATATTAAAATTGCTGTTTATACCAGTTTCTTAAGATAACTAAAGCTTGTGTTATGCCATTAGCAGAATGTAAGTGACGGCACCCATCTTGAAAATGTGGTCTACACGATTTCTTCGTGGTAGAAATAGGCACACCGTTGACATCATATTGAGCATCATAATACACAACCACAAGTTAAAGGTAAGGTTACTACGTGACTACAAGTTAATCTATATATATAAAAATGAATCGCTGTTCGTTAGTCTCGCTAAAACTCGAGAACGGCTGGACCAATTTGGCTAATTTTGGTCTTGAATTATTCGTGGAAGTTCAGGGAAGGTTTCAAAGGTGAAAAAATATAAAAAAGCTCGGTATTATATAAAAACAAACAATTTTGTTTTTCCTTTGATGTGTCCCCTTGATCTGTCTTTTATTTATCGATTGAGGCACTACGAAGTCTGCCGGGTCAGCTAGTAAGGAATAAAAATTAAAATAGGACTTAATTTCATTTTATACTTTTTCGAAAGTTTCAACACAACATAAAAGCTTTCATGCCAACCATAACGAAAAAGAAAAGCAGTTTTAATAGTAAGAAACACAAACAGAAACAAAAAACAAAAACAACAAAAACCTTTCAAACAACTTACAGTACATTGTTATTATAGAAGAATATAAAGCTCAGACATAATGGCTTTCAACAAAAGGAGCTTTGAATAGTGCAGCTCTAGTTAAAACTCGTTTTTAAGCTAGGCTTTAATAAAGACCTCACTTGGTTTTTATTTTATTTTTCACGATCATTTTTATAGACTAAAACGTAGTGAATTTCAGAGAAACTCTTCCATTGTTTTGAGTAAATAATGATAGCTATTTATTTCAAAATATAAAGATTGTATAATATGAAGGAATCTTTTGTTTTAGTGAACATTAATATATAATAAATAAATAGTTTATATTAGCCCGTACACTGTTTTTTTATTTATTAGGTCTTTACTCTAAATACCTAATACTTGCTGGAACAGAACGCTGCACATTTACGCATTTAAGCCCAAATAATCCATTGGTCGCATTAGTAATCAGTATATAGCTTTATAAAATTAAAATTTCAATAATACTACGAGTTAATATTAAATAAATATTCAGTACAATCATGTCCAATTTAATATTAAAGGCAATAAATAGTAACTAACCTGAACAGTGAATACAAAGGTACCGACGGCAATTGTAAAACTTCAAAGAAATAAATAATGGTTTAAAAAAACTAGCAAAATACGCTTTTATAGAAAATCCAACAAAAAATAGAAAATAAATTTTAATAAATTAGAACTTCAATTTTTTTTTATTTTTTTTTAATATTGACTTGTCGTCGGTCCTTAATAAGTATACCAAATTTCGAGTTAATCCGACGTTTTGAAGGGGGGTCAAAATCATGTTCAAAGATTCCGTTACAAACAAACTAACGTCTGAAGCTAATAAAAGCGTATTAAAACATACGCATATCTCCAGACATCATAATTGCGATCTAAATTCGGGAGATTATGCGGTTTGAGTGTCAGCCGTCGAGAAAGGACTCGGAATTAATGCAAATCTAATCTCAGAGGCTTTCGAGCGAAAAGTAGCAAGCACTTCGCGTCACCGGCTCGGGTCGACTTGGCACGGACAGAAAACCTGAGATTTAAATTAAGTAATTTTCTCTTTAATCTCCGACCTCTAAAGCGTCGTTTCGCATTAACTTGAATAGCAAATTTTTGGTCTCTTGACGAGTTTTCGAATAAAAGCATTTACATAGAAACACAATACTGATCTGCCGATTCACGAATGCCTGAAGACTCCTAAAGTATACTCAGTACTAACTAAGTACTAACTCAGTACTAACTCACTCCTAAAGTAAAGTATACTCATAGGCTAGCGGTAGGCAGCGGCTTGGCTCTGCCCCTGGCATTGCTGAGGTCCATGGGTGACGGTAGCCACTCACCATCAGGTGGGCCGTATGCTCGTCTGCCTACAAGGGCAATAAAAAAAAAACTTCTGGCGTGACAGTTACGTCTATTTCTGCCGCGAAAAAACTCAAGACCGTATAGCTGTTGCCTCAATTTACATGAGTAGCCCTAATATCTCAAGTGGGCAGCGGCATTTATGAAGGGATTTATAGGTTCAGTGTAACTTATGTGTTACAACCCATCCGACAATAATTGACGAGCCCTTTTCATGTAAATAGCTATCTGCCAGAGAACGAGTTATATCTGCTTTTATTCCATTATTCTTGTTGTAACTCATGAGCTATCGAAGATATTTCATCATTAGTAAACTATAAAATAAGCCTTTGCATTTTCGTGTTGTAATACGCAATATGAATCATTTCCTAATCCGCTATACTTCATTCTAAGCATTTATAATCCATATAATTAATTATTCTATAGTCGATGTAATATTTTTCATTTACAATAGTTTCACGATAAAATTATTGCAATACTAAACAATGAAAACGGTCTACTGACTAGATTCGTGACGCGACGCCGATCGATTCAACTAACACTAAGCATAGCGTTATAATCTAACTCGGTGTTTCCCAAAGTCGACGATACAAACACGCAGAGGCGGATTTTTAAATTCATTTATTGAATGAAACAGCTCATGGACCCCCTATTGTTGATTTTATCTTGTTCATACACATCACAAAGCAAATATCGTCACTCATCTCGATATATGAGAGCGAAAATTCAACTATAAATTCAACGGCTATATAAAAAATGGATCCCTTTACTGCTTCGGAACAAAAATAAGTAGGCTGTCGGTTCTCACCCCTCTGGCCTTACAACGCGCCCTGACCCACATTTTTCATTTAGATCTTTAGATTTTCTACAGTTTTAAGTAGCAAAATAAAAGCGTTACGAAACATAAGTAATGAGGAAATAGAGTGAAATAAATAATGAAATTACTGTCCGAGACCTGAAGACGAAAAATAAAAACCTTAATTCATCCTGATTGGCTTGTGTGTTAAAAAGTTTGAGAGCCTTTGATTTACACAATGCCTTTGTCATATTGTACTTAACATTTCACGTGTAGTTGCACTGACCAATAACAGAGCAGTATTTGTTTTTTATTAATTTTCCTTGCGAATGAGCAAGCAGTTTTAATTGCATCATCACTTCTGCTATTTTCAATACAAACGGACTGCTCGTAAAAAGCTTTCACGCGAAGCACTTCGTAAAGCGGCACGACACGAGAGCCCTCTCATCGTGGCCGCCGGTAACTACATTTCCGATCCTGCGTACAGAATGGAAAGCAGTCGACGTCGCCCAAAACACGCCATTTCTGATCCTCCCGATCCACTAACGGTGCTTTTAGGTACCTCAAGCACCGATCATCGTTCTCGTGCAATCCGTCGCTTGCGACGTAGGGCTCGACGAGTAAATTAACCCACAGACTCAGCCCACTGAGTTTCTCGCCAGATCTTCTCAGTGGGTCGCGTTTCCGATCCGGTGGTAGATTCTGCGAAGCACGACTCTTGCTAGGGTTCGTGTTAGCAACGTCGTCAGATTTGAGCCCCGTGAACTCACCTACGAGTTAAGGTTACGCTGAAATAGCCTCTCATCTCAAGGCTATCATCAGCTTAGGTAAGAAAAAAAAAGCATGCGAAGTCCACAAGTATTATTTTCTAAAAACTGCAAAGATACTGCCACGTGCAGAATTAGGTAGTATTAGATACCAGGACCCAACCTGGCCTGAAGTAAACGCCTAGCCAAGGCAGATCGCAATGGCGAAGTACTTTTAAAGCCCTCTGCCTCTACCCCCTGGCGGCCTTAGGACCTTAAACAAGGTACCACGATGCATAGTATTTCTGCCGCGAAGCACTCATTCCTTCTGAGGGGTGGAGGAGTAGTTCAACAATAAAATTAAGACTCCGAGCTTATATTTCAAGGACGATGAGGGCATTTGCGTTGTGGTGTCATTCAATTCATGTACGCAAAGAAAAAAAAATATACAGTCTTTAATGAGAACGTGTGTTTGTTCGTATCCTTCTGCCTGCCATTTCTTGAAACAGCTACGAAACAGATCGATATAACTATTTGTGATGCAATAGAAAATGGAGTCGGTTAGTCGAATATGTGGCATGATATATTTGGTATACTAATATAAATTATAAACAGAAAACATGTTATGAGACGCAGATGATTAATAACCGTCATTGGTTGACAGATGGTTATAAATTGGAAAATCGAAGCTATCGTTTCAACAATTCGTATGATGTAAGAGAAAATTAAGTACTGAATACCAAAATATTATGATCGCATTGAAACCCATGTAAGGAAATTAACAGTTGCTCTTTTAAAACTGAGAGTAATTTGTCCAGAGTTACAAATGAAAGAACCTGTACAGAATTAGAGATCACTTTCTATTAGAATACACAATGAAGTGTCCATGTCAATTGCTGAAAGCCCAAAATGAAAGAAACCACAGACGATAAGATTTTTAATGTACATATTTAGTTTTATTAAAAATCGATTAATTTATCCGTATGAGTACAAAAATATACGACGTACGAGTCACAATAATATAAATCTATATATTAATACGTGAAGCAAAAACTTTGTATCCCTTTTTACGAAAAATGCGGGGACGGAGGAGTATGAAGTTTTCTACACTTATAGAGAATATAGAGAAGAAGTGCACAATGCTAATTTTTTTTTAAAATAATCCATAAAGTATACATTAAATCAATAAAGAAAACATTACACACACTAACTACCATGTATTTGACACACACACACACATGTATATATACTCTTTGTTTATTGTCAAACTTTTGTTATTGTTTAAAGTCTGTAGTCAAATTGAGAATAGATTTGTATTGTTTATCTTTAATATTACGAGTATTTGTCTATAGTGTAGTATTGGCGAAATCTGTAACAATAGGACCATAATAATGTTGAAACTTATAATTTCAATTAATTATAGTCGAATTTCGACTACTGCGGGACCACTAGTAAATATTATTACATAATCAATAAAACAAAAAGAGGTTCTAATTTAGACAAATATAGTTTTCCAATGAAACCTAGAGCAGTATGTGTGTAGCTCAGTTATAGACCCCACTCTTGTTGTATCGATCGCCGTCGTTATATAACCTCGCCCCGCGCGCCGTCGCCTGCCGCCGCCCGCCCAACACCAGCAAACTACCAGCCACCGACCATTCATATATAAGGTTCTGTAGCCAACAGGTTCTCGGGACGATCTTTCTGTACCTTTAAACTTAGGATAGGAGACGTCGCGCACCATCCCCTGCGCAGTTTACCCCCAGTCTAGGCAGCACAGTTGTTATTCAAGAACCGGTGGGTGCAGACGCTTCATATTCAGTCTCTGGTGTTTGTTGTGGAAATGTATTGAGGTGAGTCATACAAATTATATTTAAAAAAAAAATTGTGTTATTCAATTAAATCGCCTCTGATACTAAATTACAATACACAAAATGTTAATAATTGTTGTTAGTGAGCTTAAACTTGCTGTGGATTGGCTGTTTCTGGCCTGACCTGTGCTTATGAACAATAATGATTACCCGTAACATCTGCATACAGAATACCGCTCATTCTAGCTGACACAGACGCGTTCTTTCTTCGAGTTCAAGTAATTCTTTATTCATACCGTAAATAAAATAATTGTTTTTGAAACATTATCGCGTATAACTTGAAAAATGCGTGACTCTCATAGACTTTGCCAACAATAACCTCAAACAATCAGGAGTGCTGGAGATTTTTCTGCCTGTATTGGAGATATAACATTTAGACACATTTTCGGAAATTCAAATTCATATTATTATTAAATAGACATATACACGGAGGTATTTCTAAAACAGATTTCTCATGCGTATGATTTCTCATGCATATTTATTATTAATGTTAAATATGTGTAAAATAGTCATCCTCTATATAGTTCTAATACAGAGCCATGTATTCTTCAACATTATTCTAAAAGAATTTGCAAGTTGTACACAATATGTGCCGTTGATTTGTTCATTGAACTTTTAGAATTTCCTCCCACGCTTTCAATTATCAGTACATTTGAGTTAATTTTCAATATCAAATACATACATCAATACACCAGTAAAACATGGTATGGTGGAAGCAGACAGTTCATTATTCAATTTGCTTACACTATAATGATTATTTGTTTTTACTGATTCGCTGTATTTAAGGTATACTTTTGAGGCCATGCAAAACAAAGCATTATTTTAAATTTACTTTAGTCCAAGTACTTCACTGAGCTAGTTAGCCTAGATGTTTGAAAGGACAAATTTGATGATGCGGAAAGTGAAGCTACCATTACGGAATTCTGAAAGCATTCACTACTCATTTGTCATCTCAATCCGCAATTCTTGCCCTTAGTGTCTCTTTTGACCTTAATTTTACTGATTGTGGGAAAAATTCAGGTCTATACTGGTTTTCCAAACCCCTTCCGTATAACTTTTCTGCGATCCTGCCTAAAGTACAACGTTATAAGCAGTATTATAATCGTTGTAAATGAGTGTATGAGTCGTCTATTATCAAAGGTGGCAATCTGTGCATTTGGACAAAAAAAATTTATTGATATGTCAATACAGATTGATTTGAATATAATCGTCTCCTTCAAAGAATACGGTTCAAAACCTACATTAAATAAAGGTTAATACTTAACCTGTTGTTTATCTAAGATGTCGTTCAGAAGAGTTTTGTGACTGCCAATGGAATACACAGTCAATAATTCGTTTTTCTGATTTACCAATAATTGTCCAAAAGTCACATTGCCGGCTTTGATAATAGTCGACTCGTATAATCTATGATTGGCCCGCAATTTATTGTGTTCTAAGTTATATTGTGTTGTCAGATGGGATGGGGAATGATGTCATCATCACACGTAAGGAAATCGCAATCGGCTGCGGAAGGGTGCAGCAATAAATAAAAAGTTATCTTGTTCTCTATTGCTGCCGTTAAATCTATCCGTGGCTTCAATTACTAGACTAGGATTTATTTGTGGAAAAGTTACAAACTAACATTTTGAATTCGTAAAAAACGAACCTTGTGTCAATAAGTATGCAATAGTGACATCGTCAATGAAGTAATCATTGTATATTAATACTTGCAACATTCGCCCGCTTGGCTGGGCATTTAAAATTAACATTATTATTTATTTTCATTATTATTAGGGAGTCCAACACTTATATAAATATTAGCCTATCCATTAAGTACATGTAGTTTCTACATGGATACCAAGTTTCAAATAAATCGGATGCATGGTTCAGTAGTTATAACGGAACATCCGTAAAAACCACTGTAGATTTATATATTAGTATAGATACACAATCGTAGTTGTTATTTTATAGTTTTCTATCAGTTTCAGCTTACGTTATTGCCCAATAAACAATTTATGAATAAAACGTTTCTAAAATTTCAACAAGTTCGAAAATAAATTTCATTAATTTTGAACAACGAAAGCCGCTACTCTCGTGGGTGTCATAAGCTGCATTATCTTTTAATGAAATCTGTTTTAATTCAAAACAGACAGGCTTCAATAAACTCAATGAAAAACTGAAGGCACCTGAGCTTTGCGGTATTCACCTAGAAAAGCACCACCCTATTTTTCCTACGGGGATCGCAGAGGCAGCAAAGGCAACAGAGAATGGGTATCAGAATTATTTCCTACCAGCCCACTTCGACCAGCGTTTACTGTTAAAGGGTGTATTTTAAACCGGCTATCCTGTCCGCTGCAGAAATATTTACCGGCTAGTGTCATTCACTTTTTGTGTCAATGAGCCCTTAGCCGCTAAGCACGAAGTGGTTGTGAGCTCGAATAGCTGTCTTAAAACAATGTAAGTAACAATGTATTTTGAAGTCGTCGTGGCCTAAAGGATAAGACATCCGCTGCATATGTAGGTAGCGATGCATCGGTGTTCGAATCCCGCCGGCAGTTACAAAATTTACTAATGAAATACGTACTTAACCAATGTTCACGATTGACTTCCTCAGTGAAGGAATAACATCGTGTAATAAAAATCAAACGCGCAAAAATTATAATTTGCATAATTACTGGTAGTGGGACGTTTTGAGAGTCCGTACGGGTTGGCACCACTGCCCTGCCTATTTCTGCCGTGAAGCAGTAATGCGTTTCGGTTTGAAGGGCGGGGCAGCCGTTTTACTGTTAAAAGTGACACCTTAAAACTCATGTCTCAAGGTGGGTGGGGGCATTTACATTGTAAATGTCTATAGGCTTCGATAACCAGTTAAGATCAGGTGGGACGTGAGCTCATCAACCGATGCAAATAATAAAAATAAAAATGTAAAAACCTACAATCCATCACTAACCAGTAATCTCAAATCCTAACAGCGAATTCACAAATAAAGAGGCTTCAACATTAAATAAGGTTTATGGTTCGATAACATAATACCTCAAGGGAAAAACATAAAATGGAAGGCGCATTACAACCTTTATGCGTAGAAAAGGGCTTTGTGTCTCCTGCCGACCGCGACCTGTACGAAATATGGGACGTCATACTACGGCTTTCCCGAAACGACATTGATTAAATTTTCTGAGGCTTCTAAGCCTGATTACACCTGTCTGTTGACTGATTTTAAATGTTAATTATGTTTTGGTATGAGATACGCCGTGGACAGGGGAAAGTGGAAAAAGATCCTAAGATTGAAGCTCATGGGTGATGGTGGTCACGACCCTCAGACATGAGGAACACGACTCGAGGAGGAGGAGGAGGATGAGATAAAGTATTTATTCTCTTTTCTCTCAAATACACCTAAAACTCAATAAACATATTTATTTTTCAAAGATACTAACTTTTGATGAGAGTAAGTAAAGAGACAAGGTTTGCTTGAGTATCGAACGTAGATCCCATAGCATAATATATTAAAGTATATTTTTCTAATCTTGTGTAAATTTGAGTTGCTGCGGACTAAAAGATAAGACGGTCGGTGCATTCGTATCGGTGTTCGAGTCCGGACTGAAGGCAGGTACCGATTTTTTAAAAAATGTCTTCCACGGTGAAAGAAATAACATAGTGCAATAAAAATAATACCCACAAAAAAAAATTGCGTAATTGCTGGTGGTATGTCGATTTGTGAGTACACCTGGATAACTACCTGCCTATATCTGCCGTAGGGCAGTAATATTATACGTTTCCTTTTGAAGGATGGGGCAGCTGTTGTGCTGTTGAAATTGAGACTTAAAGCTCATGTCTTAAGGTGGATAACGATATTTATGTTGTTGATGTCTATGGCTCTGATATCCACTTTTTTTTTTTTTTTTTTTTATTGCCCTTGTAGGCAGATGGTGAGTGGTTACCGTCGCCCATGGACTTCAGCAATGCCAGGGGCAGAGCCAAGCCGCTGCCTACCGCAAAAAAAATAACACCAGATGGCCCATAAACTCGTCCACCCATCTAAGCAATAAAATAAAAACTTTTGGATTGATCTTCTGTTTCAATTACCGACATCCAACCATAAAACTTGAATGAGCTACTTTTTTTTAAGTCCAGTCGACGTTGGAGGGTATTTTACGGTAAGCTGCAGTATTGGTATACTTAAATAATGTGACGTAAGGTTTTTTTTTATTGCTTAGCTGGGTGGACGAGCTCACAGCTCACCTGGTGTTAAGTGGTTACTGGAGCCCATAGACATGTACGACGTAAATGCGCCACCCACCTTGAGATATCAGTTCTAAGGTCTCGTTACAACGGCTGCCCCACCCTTCAAACCGAAACGCATTACCTACTGCTTCACGGCAGAAATAGGCAGGGTGGTGGTACCTATTCGTGCGGACTCACAAGAGGTCCTAACACCAGTAATTACGTAAATTATAATTTTTGCGGGTTTGATTTTTATTACACGATGTTAAATTATTCCTTCACCGTGGAAGTCAATCGTGAACATTTGTTGAGTACGTATTTCATTAGAAAAATTGGTACCCGCCTGGGATTCGAACACCGGTGCATCGCTCAACACGAATGCACCGGACGGACGTCTTATCCTTTAGGCCACGACGACTTCAAACGTGGGTGGTAATGATCGCTGCCAATCTGTTCACCCACACTCTTACCCACATCCACGAGAAAAACATACTTTAAGAAATTCTTGAAGCATAAAAAGAACTGTGGTTTATTTTATAAATTTACGTAACTAATCAAAGCGTTTCAACTTGGTTATAACTTGGTCGTTGAAGAAAAAGAAAACTTGCTCAAAAGAAAACTCGCTCAAACAACTTTTAAGAAAAACGAAATTCAGAAGGGAAGTAAGGATACATTAAAATGTTCCCAAGATGGCTCAAGTATAATAATTCGAAAGTCATTAATAAATAAAAAATTGTCATGAATTCGTGACCATTGTTCACGTAATGGAATATATGTCCATATATACTTGATTGACGCTAATTTGTAAATTTTAAAAGTGAATAACTTGTCACTGCCTATAGACATTAGACAACGCAATGTCTTGTTTGCACCATTTACTCGTAGAATCCGCCGAAGATTTCGACATGAACCTATTAATCGATCTCACGAGCCTCGGCCCAGCAATCAGGGGCGCTATCTAACTACTACTACCGAGTCCGTCGAATTTCTACCGCAGATTGTGCCTTTTATACCGGATGGGATGTTGAACAATTGAAGGCCATAGAGTTTTAGTGTTTCAGGTATTTAGTCGAGGTAATAACAGTGGCTAACTAGCACTTTTCTCGGGATGCTAAATCTATAGGACATAGATAGGACTAGTTTCTTTTAATTTATATGAATTACATACTTGCAAATGCTATAAAATCAAAGCTCGTGAAAAAGAAGAAGTACCTATAGCAGCATTTAAAAATACAGTAAAAATACTACCATAAAAGTTCAGTAATACGTTTGCTATCTGAACACCTAATTCCTAATCCTCCAAACCGATCTTAAATACTATCACTAATAAGCACGTGCTATTTTAATGTGGGGTTTTTAGTAACAAGTTTTTACAGGAATTAGAAGAATGAATTTAACGTGGATAATTGCTTTGGTCGCGTGCACTGTGGCGTGTGCCAACAGTGAGCGCGGCGGTTCTTCACTCCGGGGAGCCCTTGAAGCCCTACAACGTCGTCAGCGAGGCCGCACACGTGGCCCTATCATACCAGAACCAGACTACGATGCCCTGTATGAGTTTATACCGCCTCAAGCATACCCAGGTTGGTAAAAGATTAAGACACAGTGATAAATTGAAAAATGATTATCGTAACATTAGTATTAGGTACTTGGAAAATATTTCTTTAATTACCAGTCAAATGGAAGCTGAGTTTTTGTTAGTGACACTACACTCCGTTAATAATCATGTGATTTTTATCATAGAATATTATAGCAGAATAAAAATGTAGACCCTTATTTTACAATTTGATCAAATGAAAAATATTAGAACAGTAGGTAATATAAATAATGTAATAAAAACTAATTAATCGGCAGTTAAGCAATAAAAATTTTTTGGACCCAACCATACATGTCTGGATTTCGTTAAATCTGTTTATATAAAAAAAACAAATATTTGGTCTTTTTAGAAATAAGCATTTGTAGTTAAATCTGCTCAAATCCGATATATAAACAGATCAGATGTATAAACAGATTTATATCTAAGCAGATATACTTATTTACGTCTATTTCTTATTATTCTACTATACGATCAGAGTATACAATCTGAACAGATATAACTATCAAGGAAAATCAAATATTTGGATGCGTTTGGATATAAACGGATATGACGAGATCAAAACACACATATTATATTATAAGGTTGGATCGAAATGCTTTTTATCAGGTATAACAAATACATACGAATGATACTTCTTAAAAATCAGGAAACAACTTACTAATTAGGTATAGCAAAACGATACTGTCTTGTAAAGCGATTCTGATCACCACAGAAAAATATATTTAAAAAATTAGCAAACATCACTAGTGTGTAAAATATAAACCTTATTGTAGAAGTTTTAGATTTATAATGACATTGTGTTTGTTCAAAAAAATCTTTATTTTTAGATCAAGATTACCCCATGGATATAGAAGACCTTGATGAAGAACCCAATTCCAAATATATGGTTAAATTACTCGATGAAAACGACAGACCTCCGGGTGCTTACGAATATAAAGTGATTAGAAAGAAGAACTTTCCTGAGTCATCCTCAAAAAAGGAATCGGCATTCCGCGAAAGAGCTCAAAGTCCAAGCAATGAAAAACTACGTGATCTTTTCATGGAGAAAGGAGAAGCTGAAAACAAAAACGATCCTTCAGATATCAACAAGAATGATGCTGAATACGCTTTATTGCTCGGAGAGCTGTGGTCAAAATACAAATACAACAAAAATCACCCTAAGAATACGGAAGCTATGCCGCAAGGTGTCGTAAAGCTATACAAGGATAAAGTTGTCAAAAAACGATACCCTGATAATTGGGGACCCATTGCCTTTAAAAAGAAACGCAGTTCGAATTCAGAAACAAATCAGAGGATTTTAACCGAATACGATGAGGGAAAACAGAGACCAGTCACTGTGGACCCCATTTATAATGGCTATAATATTGACGATGACGATAAGGACGACTTACTTGAGGAATACGCAATTGCTTTTCAACCATTAGATGACGACAATTTGTCTGATTTAGCTGATGATGATCAGTATCCCTATGATAACGTAGAGAAACGATTTCCGGTCTCGAAACGAAGCAGCGGTCCGTATGATTTCGGAAATCAAAACAAACAATTCACCCAAAATCAAAATAAGCGAGAAACGTCGAAGGCATTCCGAAATACCGGTACTGATCCTAGGGTCATAAAAGATTTATCAAAAATTTTTGGGGAGCAGGACATAATTAAAAACCCAGTTAAACGTAGCAGTGACAACATAGAATTACATGAAACCAAACCACCTATATTACCTATACCACACAACCATACTCTACTGGATAATTCGTCGAAACAAGATGACGATAGTCACGAACATCAAGGACATAACATGCACCATCCTGGAACATCCGGTAAAGAAGCAGAACCCGACAACTCTACTGATGACCATAACGATGGAGAAAGTGAAAAGCCAATTACAGTTAGAAAGAAGTCTATCGATTGGTCCGACTACTTCGGTATCGATAAGCGTAACAAAAAGACAAAAAAATTCGTTAACGATTTAACTCAAGATCGTTTAAGAAAACAATACTTTAACACGTTCAATAAGGAAGTCATTTATCCATTAACAACGTTTCGCAAACACGACAAAGTGAAGAGAAACTTTATTCAGCCTAATTCTAACGAAGAAACAGAAATACAGATCGATCGCACACAAGCTATTGCGCTTAAGAATGATAATAAAAGAATTGCAAAGGACAACGACTCCAAATTAGATAACATTGACAAGAAACTAAGGAACATGGAAGGTTTGATTGTTGATGAAGCCTTACACTATTCCAATGGCGGGGAAGAACTGGATTCTAAGGAAGAACAAGAAATGAAAGAGAAGCTGCTATCCCGTTTGGCTGCAGCCTATAGCTTGGAAAAAATGAGAAAAGCTTTAAAAGAATTTAAGCAAAGCCTACAGACACAGAAACTAACAGCATCCGCCATTCCTGTTGAAGAAGGCAAAGCTAAAAGGGTTGCTGTAAAAAAAGAGCTTTTGGACAATGAAATATCGGCATCAAACAAAAACCAGCTAAACGATGACTTTGAAGATGAACAAGGCGCTGGACATTACTTAAATGGAAAAATCGACGAACAATTTTCAGAGGGATACATGGGCGGTAGCGGCAGGCATCGGGTCCCGGTAATCTCAACAGGTAATCTCATTAATTATTTTACAGCTTTATGTCTAAACAAAAGTAAGGAGAATGAAATAAAAATATTTTTTTAAATCTTGTATTCAGTTTTTAAATCATACGTTACATACCCAGGTGGACCATCTGGATCATGCCCTGTGTTAGCAAAAATTATACAACGATGCCGTGGAGTGGACTTGCTGGCTGGTGACAGAGGCCAGTTGTTCCTCCCCCTTTGCAGTCTACATCAAATCTGTTATTTATGCGTAAGTTTACTTCAACACAAGTCTCAAAGATTAAGCTTCCACGTATTGAACATTTCACCTCAATTCGTAAATTATGTTTAGGGCGAAGCACCACCTACAACCTGCGACTTAGTATTTATATCTGAAGCTGACACTGCATGTGATGGAGATTCGAGCTGCCAACGAGCAGCTAGATCTGCGCTCATGGCTCTTCGAGAACTACATGACAATTTGGCCGACGAAATGGATGGAGAATGCGAGGCAAGCCCCTGTCTCCCGGCAACCCTTAAATTAAACCTCGGCTGGCAGAGAGCCCTTCGACGATAGACTATTCAATAATGGTTTTGAGAAGATCAAATAATCACAACAGCTTAGGCCATTGCGTTCACGAGGAATATTAGAAAAGCATTTTCGTCTTAATGACATACCTATGCGCCATCTTAAAATGAAACATTTTGCAAGAAGATAGAAAACAGTATTTTCTAGATCTAATATGTCGCCATTAACTCATAATAATATAGTATAATATTTATCGTAAGAGTTCAAACGTCATTTGTTATGTTCGTACGAGTCTAACCAGCCATAGGCCCGTACGGATACATAATTAAGTCACAATATTGTTCTCTATATTAAAGTCAGCTAGTGTGTATTTATGCGGTACTCCCACGCTTTGATTGTTATATGTAATTTTTAAATGAAATCAATAGTTTAGGAGTCATATATATGAATTGTTGTAAGACAATTTTATTAGACAAGTTTTATGCTATTGTGTTTCAGATAGGAATTCGATTTTATAATATGCGGTTGGGCGGGAACTTAAGACATTGTAAGTGTTTGTGGAATGTATTGAGATAGTAAATTTATCGTTGTTAACATTGTATTTTATTCGACACAATTCAAATATGTCGAAACAAATATTAAACTTATTCTTATTGTCTAAATGTCGTATTAAAATATCGTGTACTGTCGAAACAGTGTTTTATGGAAATTACGAGAACTACAATAAACTCGATGGGTGCATTTGGAATTATTCACCCAGGCTTCTATATATTTTATATTTATTTAAACTTATATTAAACAATTTACTCGTCTGGATATGGACTGGATCACCTCAACATTATGTTTTAACTGTAATCACGTATAAAATCGCATAGCGCATTTAATTATATGTCGGCACTTTTAACTATACTGTATACTAGGACAATAAAAGTTGGGTTCACACTAATGACTAATTTNATTATTCACCCAGGCTTCTATATATTTTATATTTATTTAAACTTATATTAAACAATTTACTCGTCTGGATATGGACTGGATCACCTCAACATTATGTTTTAACTGTAATCACGTATAAAATCGCATAGCGCATTTAATTATATGTCGGCACTTTTAACTATACTGTATACTAGGACAATAAAAGTTGGGTTCACACTAATGACTAATTTACATTAGTCATGTTCATAAAGTGTATCTTTATGAGAGTGAACTGTTTTACTCTTTCCTCTAAGTCTTCCGAACAAAATTTTTGGCTAAAAACGTGTCCTTTACCGAGAATAATCGACCGAAAATTTTACAATAATCAACGAAGGAATATTCGAAATGTTTGAATTAATATTTATAAAATTGTTATTGAAATACATTTAAATGAAGTTGAAGTAGTTAGTGTAAACATAAGAAAATGAATGTAACTCAATAATTCATGAAAAAATAAATAAATTACTATCATAAATTTTATCGATCTTTTAAAAAACGTATAATATTTCCAATGAATACACGCGAATATAAATGGTTTCCAATAAATTTTGTTTCAATCTGATGCTCTTTTAATACCTAATATGGCAAACATATCTACTATATATTGTCTATAGAAAACAAAGTACACTAAATATGAACGATAATGAAGCGATGTTAATGATTACGTTTGTGCACTCAACGCTACACAGTATCGACGTGCGGCTATAGATAGTGCTGAATTATCTTTTTATTGATAATTCGATAAGTGAACAAGTGCAAAACGTGGATGTTGTAGTGGTAAAACATATTCATAACAAACAACATCTTCGTGAAAATTTTACAAACAATTGACAAGAATTCGCATCTGCTGCTATAGATGGATCTGAAAGTGTTTGATCGTGAAACTGGAGTGGGCGATCGAGGAATCGATAATCCGGCTGCCACAGACGGTATTAAACCTTTTTTGTAATCAAACAGATTAACTCAATCAATTAATTTAGTACTAAAGATTGTTAAGGTTGTACCGTGTAAAATTTATTTCCCTTATTTAGGATATACCAAACATATTTATTTAAATAGCGATAGATTTCTTACTAGTTTCGTTACACAATAGAAAAAGTGTTTTGTAAAATCTTTTTAGGAGTTACATACATTTGTATTGAAAGCTGTAGGTGTTGTGTTTACCGCCACTCAGTGACTCGAGCAATTCCAGAGGCACAACCAAACTGCTGCACACAAGCTGATTTAAAAGAGTTCTAGATTCGATCACATTTATAATGAAAATTTCGTGACTCATTGTGCGCTTACTAAAATAGATGAGAACGTTCTAGACATATTTAATCAATGGCCATCGACGGCATTGGTCTATGGGTAATACCAGGACGTGAGTGTCGCCGTCTTCGTCGTCTACATAAAAAATGACAACAATAAAATAGAAAGATAATTTCAGATTATGGATCCCACGTAAGACCTGATTTGGTAATTAGCGTTCAGCCGCAATCACATGGTGAGTTTTCAAATACTGTTTGACATTTAAAATTACGTTTCAAATTTATTGTGGAGAGCCATTATTTTCTAGAAGAAGCCACATATAACCAACGCAAGAACTGTTTTAAAAAAAATAACAGAAAGCTAGTTAATACTCTTTCTAACATTGTCGATCCCAAAGACTACAGCGATACAGAAGCTGGTGATTATCAAACCTCCACGCATTAACGTTATAATTTCAAATTCACTTTATACTAATGAACTTAAATTGAATCCAAACCTAAATTGTATTCAGTTTAAAGTTTTATATTACGAAATATAACAATTACCAACAAACTTAAAGGAACTCGTGCAGAATTACCAGTGACCACGGTCAACTGGCGCTCCAACCCTCGAGGTCAGTTCATCCCGGTACATGGATTGGACTTTCTAATTGGAGTTTCCAGTCTTCTAATACAACAGACCGTTGAGCTTGATGATCGTAAGTGTATACATTTTTATGACACATTGAAAAGAGTGTTGGATGTGAGAGGCTCAGTGGTGTGGAATTGGAAGAACCTATGTCCAACAGTGGACTGCTATAGGCTGATAATGATGATGATGGTGATTGAAAATAGAAAGAGAAAGGTTTTGTTTTGCCCATATTATTGAACGTAATTGTAATCATGACGGAATTCTATTACAAATACGTGAATTCTGTAGTGCCGCTAATGTTATAAACGTTTATTTCACTACTTTGGTAAAATCGTTCCGGAATAATCTTAGATTTGATTTTTCCAAGTTGTCACAAAATAGAAATTAATTGGAGTAACCTAATAATCATTTGGCTTCGAAATAAAAGTTGATGCTTTTTCAGTGACTTCTAAAATAGAATCGGAGAATCGTTACATAGTGAGGGTACCGAATGGAGAAGCTTTGTACATCGGCAACGAAGTGTCGTGTCCAACCCAGAGGTGTATCTGTGGGAATGGTCGAGCCTTCATGATGCATCTTCATGACAACACGAGGCAAGAGGCCATGGTGCTGAAGCGAAGGTTGGCGGGGGCATCTTGTTTGTGGCCTTGTCGACTGCAAGTGAGCTAATTCTTTAGTGGGATACATTAACAACTTTTGGCCTATAAATAGAAAAAAAAGTCTAGACGTCTGACGAAAATTCAAAAAATATATAAGTATACAATCAAATTTTAAATGTAACGAAATAGGAACAAAGCATACTTTATCTGAAGCTACCGTTGGAAGTCAGAAATTCCATTAATATTCGCACTACGATCTAACTTGATGAAATGTTATCAAATTTATCAGTCAGATCAGTCAGTAAGAGTCAATCTTCAAAAAACTGTCTTTCAGGAAATGAAAGTGATAACGCCTCCAGGCGACTACGTGGGACGTATCCAACAAAGCTGTACATGGATGATACCAGAGTACCGGGTTAGGGACGCCAACGACCAGACCCTGTTCATTATTGAAGGTCCAGCCGTATTGAAGAGAAGCGCTTTGATGTTATCCGAGTTTAAGGTATGGTAAATTATTTAACTGAATCGTCCCACATACCACAAAAAATTATTCTTGCCCTTATCCCACATTATGTGGGTGGGGCGCAGCATGTCTTCTTAATATGCTGCACAGGAATTTATCATATTTTTCGAGACCGAGCGTCTGCCTAACGTCAGCCCTCTTGGAGTTATATCTCCAGTAGTACAACCATTATATTGCACACACGCATGCATATTATTTATTTATTGTCAAACCTTTGTTCTTGACGTCTTTCTTGTTCTTGACCACCTTATTTATCTATTCCGTGTTCTTGACGGTCAAATTGAGAATAGATTAAATATTGTTTGTCTTTATTATTATTTTTCTATAGTGTAGTCTTGGCGAAATTTGTGATTATAGAAGTATAATAGTCTTTGAAAATAGAATCATAATAGTGTACAAACATATAATTTCAATTAATTATAGTCGAATTTCGACTACTGGGCGACCACTAGTTTATTTAGTTGCACTAACAACGTGATCATCAATACAAAACATTGACAAATTGACAGTACGTACTTAACATGTCAGATGTTTACCTCAATTATAGGTGCAATCAACAGTGCAATAGTTGACAACAACATGAAATTAGAAAAGTAAAAATACAATGAGTAATTTCAAGAAATATGAAACACAGAATAATACTTAGTCACTCAGCATCACAATATTTAATATCTACACTTATTAGAAACTAAAACTTGATTAAATTTGTTTAATTATGGTGGTTATGGTTTAATTATGGATTAGGTTATATTTAGTTGGGAAATAATCCGCGCCAGATTTACAGTATACTAATTAATATTGGTATTAATATAATACATATTATTTTGTACAGAAAGCCACAAATCTATGCATTGAGCATGGAGCATCTCTCAACCGCCCAACCTACCCGAAAATCATGGCTTCTAACAAAAATTCAAATAACATTCAATTCAATAAAACGCATTATTTATTTTCAAAGTATCTGGTGAATATTTAATTAAAAGATTCAGTACAAAATCACATTCAGTTAATAATTGTGTCAAGAAATTCACAAAATTTTCTCACATGAAATATATAGGTTACTAACAAACGCAATCTTTACATCATCTTTCACATTCCACAATTTTATCTACGATACGATAAAGGTTACAATCCATTGCACTACATATGTACATATATTTTCTATAAGCTTTACATATTAACTGATGAGTCATTATTTTAACTTCTCCAGAAATAGATCGTATTATCTTGCAAAATACTAATTATATGTATATTGGACATTGCCGTAGACTTATGAATAATACTCGTATCAAGCGATGTGACTATAACCGTTATGAAGCGTTATTACTGGTAACCAAACGTTGCTGATCCTGCGAACCGAATGGTAAACAGTCGATGTCGCCCAAAACCCGTCATTTCGGATATTCCCGATCCACTAGCGGTTTTTCTAGGTACCTCAAGTACCGATCATCGTTCTCGTCGAACCCGTCGCTTGCGACGAAGGGCTCGGTGAGTAAATTAACCCACACACAGACACAGCCCACTGACTTTCTCGCCGGATCTTCTCAGTGAATCGCGTTTCCGAACCGGTGGTAGATTCTGCGAAGCTCTGCTCTTGCTAGGGTTAGTGTTAGCAACGTCGTCAGGTTTGAGCCCCGTGAGCTCACCTTACTTGTTAGGGCTACGCTGAAATGGCCTCTCAAGGCTGTCAGCTTAGGTACGAAAAAAAAGTAACTGAAACAGAGGGGTTCACGCTAATCTAAATTTAAAACAAATCAATTAACAATAAAGTAATTAAATAAAAATAATAGAATAATAACAATTTATAACTCATAAAAAAGGNGCAACGTCGTCAGGTTTGAGCCCCGTGAGCTCACCTTACTTGTTAGGGCTACGCTGAAATGGCCTCTCAAGGCTGTCAGCTTAGGTACGAAAAAAAAGTAACTGAAACAGAGGGGTTCACGCTAATCTAAATTTAAAACAAATCAATTAACAATAAAGTAATTAAATAAAAATAATAGAATAATAACAATTTATAACTCATAAAAAAGGTATGAAATAAAAGGCTTTTTGATTTTTATTTTTATTACTGGTAAGTTCTTGTGGTAAAGGCTTATTGTAGCCCGTGCGGGTAGACAGTATCAGCAGGCTTTTTTTTCGGGCAGGCGCCCCTTGCACTCTCTCACCCGACGTCCGATTTCTGGCCGGGCTCAGAAACTAAGCAGAGTAAGGGGTTCCGCGGGTCAACACCATAACTAGACTCGCGGCCCCACTCCTGGTACGCCCAGCTGACGGGTCATCGAGGTGTTAGTCGATGACTTTACGGCGGCCATCCGGTACGGCTGCCCGTCAGGCCGCCCTAGGCGTTACCACTTGTGTTCCGGAATACTCCGCTGGAGATATCCTGCCTATTTATGCCACGAAGCAGTCATGCGGCAGTATCTACGTTAATATCTCTATAGACTTCGATAACTACTTAAAGATGAGCCGTCTGCTCGGCTACCTATCCAGTAAAAAAAAAAAGATAATTTTACAATACCGTGTTTTACAATATTGTTTAAAAAAATCATTTCTATTACAGATTCTGACTGCCGATTCCTCGAGAATCGTGGGACGGATAGCCCACGGCTGGGATCGTAATCTCGTCAGCTTCGCGACAACTCTCCAAATCCCTGATACAGCTGTACAACCTAAACATAAAGCATTGCTACTGGCCGCTACGTTTTTATTGGTTAGCTTAAATTTTGATCCTGATGATAGGTTTAGATCCACGTTTTTTTCCTACCTATACTGGTAATCTCGAGAGGTTATGCCAGCTTAACTAAACGAGTACGTGAACTCACGGAGCTCTAACCTGGTGAAAGACCTAAGTTGAAATTTAGCGGTTACTGAAGACCACAGACAAACCAACATGTATACTAAATAATTTTACGTCAGTTCTTTTTAGCTAATAAGCTTTGTAAGATTTCACCCACAGCTTAATATGTACTATCCTAGCAATAATAACATCCTATCAAATAATCCCCATCCCCAAGAGATCCCATTCTACGACGCCCTTCATGCGGCCAATGATCGGAGGCGCTGGCGGGACATCACAAGGAGTAAAATCATGTCGAATTATAATGGTCACGACCCTCAGCAGTGAGGAAACGACGCGAGGAGGAGGAGGATCAAATAATATTGAATATCATTTAGCATTTCGGCTATCCAAAAGTCTGTTCCACTTTGATTCTTCAATTTTTTTACAGGAGTACACATATTTTGAAAGAACAAAATCGAGTTGTACGAGGTGCCTTTTTTGCTGAACAAAATGTCCAACACACGCTGCATTATTTTTTTATATATTTTTAATAAAAAAAACACATTAAGCACATTGTTTCTCTTTTTATTTGTTTGTTATAATAATAGCTTTAGATGATCAGGCTCGGTGGAGTGATGATCTGTGCAGGGCTGGATGAGAGAAGCCGAGGTTCGTGCTCAGTGGCGAGCAATTTGAGAGGCATATGTCCAGCAGTGGATTACTGCTATAGGCTGATGATGAAATGCTTATAGAGCATTTAATTATAGAACAATGCATATATATCGTCGTGTTGTTACAAAAACTAGCTTCATTTACTGAAAAAAACGCGGTTATTTATGTAGAAACCTAGATTAAATCCTCGTCATAGCCGGTAATATATTGTCTTTGCAATTGTATAAATACGATAGTTTGTGAAAAGCAATGTCAATGTCAAAATTCAATTTCGTTTCACCAGTTATCCTTTAAATACTTCAATCGGAAATTTACTATTAGTTTAATTTTTATTAATTATGGGGTCATTCAATAAATTGACTGCACTTATCGATGTATTTACGACTAAAGATAAGTGCTGGCCATATGTTCAATATTATATTGGAGATAAAGACAAGCACCAAAGGAGCGGATTTGGAGAGAATCATTGGAGTGGTGCAATAGTACAGTATTAAATATATTTAACAATACTCATCATTATAACATAATAATATAATATCATTAAATCAGTAAAACGTTTTAAAGAAACGAAAGTAGCAACACTTAATACAATTACTTACTTTATCTTACTTTATTCTCTTTGCAGATAAGTTCATTTTAAAAACATTTGAAAAAGTAGATCAATAACTTTACAACTATCTGATTTAGCTAATGTCTATTACTAATATATAAATCTACAGTGGTTTTTACGGATGTTTCGTTATAACTACTGAACAATGCATCCGATTGACTTGAAACTTGGTATCCATATGTAGAAAACACATGTACTTAGTGGATAGGCTAATATTTATATGAGTGTTTGACTCCCTAATAATAATGACAATAAATAATAATGTTAATTTTAAATGCGCAGCCAAGCGAGCGAGTACGGTTAGTACTATATAAAATTCACAGTCGCAGTCTTGTAGCATTGATTTATCAAAGTACCTATAGGCATCGTATACACTTGATACTTCTTCAAGGTATCTTCAAACAAAGGCTTTTAAGCTTGAACATTATATTCAGATTGATTTCCAATCAAAATGTTATCTTAGTGCCAAGGATTTGATTATTTGAGTAGCTGCGTCAGAGAGATCGTAGGGTACGACAGCTGGTGGATCGATATAATTGAGAATCTAGTCCAATGTCTCTTATGTGCGTTGCGGCGTTCTTGTTATCATTTATTCCACTGCCCATCTTCTTCTTCTTCTTCTCCATCGCTCCCTCATTGCTGAGGATCGTGACTCCGTTTCAGCTTGTCGACTGCCAGCCTCCATCAGTTCCGGTCAGTTGCCTAGTATAGTGCAGCGCTAAGTGGTCCGCTGGTTTGCTCGGAGATCTGGTCGGACCAACGTTTGAGGCTCCGGCCTCTAGAACGTTTTCCTTCTACTTTTCCAGTGGCTATCAGACGTTCCGAGTTGTCTACACCTCTGCGGGCAACGTGGCCAAAGTAGCGCATTATGCGTTGCAGACAGATGTTAGACAGGCGTTGAGCGTTCTCCATTTTAAGCTGTAGGACCGAGATGTTCGTGCGGTGGGCTGTCCATGGAATCCTTAATAGGCGGCGCCAACACCACATTTCAAAAGCATCAACTCTCTTTCGGTCAGCTTCTTTCTCCATAGAGAACGATTGGAAAGACCAGTGAGTGCACAAGATGAATTTTGGTCCTATTGGAAATATTACGATCTTTCCAAACTTTGCTCAACTGCGTCATAGCTGTTTTAGCCATTCCAATACGTCGGCGTATTTCAGGCTCACAACTCCCCTTGTCCGTGATCACAGAACTTAAGTCTTCGTCAAACAGAACGCGTACTTAGCGCGCGTCAGAGCGCTAAACTAACGCCGCGCTATGACGCCGAGATGTGTTGTACTTGTAGTACATCACATCTCGGCGCCATAGCGTAGCGGTCTGACGCGCGCTAATTACGCGTTGTGTTTGACGAAGCCTTTAGATGAATCTATGTTATTCTACACTCTATGGGAAATTATAAAATTTACCTCATTACTTCTTTCTTCTTCTTTCGTCTTTGTCTTCCTAGTAAGATATTATAAAAAAAACTAATCTAAAATTACTTTCTAGTCTCTTGAATGCTATATAGGCCGGTTTGTACAAAATACAATGCATGGAATGGGCGAATATAAATGGCAGCATCAAGGTCCGAATGATATATTTGCTAGCTACGAAGGATATTTTTACGCCAATACAATGCATGGTTACGGCACTATGTCATATGCAGACGGAAGAGTTTTTAGTGTTAGTGGTTTTATTATTTATATTACGACGGTTTCGATTACGTTCTATCATACGCTTTTTTCTAAATTAAGTTTTAAATCTTCAATGTTTAATGCATGTGAATTATCGTTCAATTTAGATTCCATGTGGTGATGCCCTAGGCTACCCCAATATTGTCTTTTCGACTTTCAAATTAACGAAACAAATAAAATAACAAAATAAAAAACACGTCTAGCTACTGGTTTAAATAAAGCCTTTGAGTTCGTTTGTCACAACTGTCATTACGGATCCTCCCGATTCATTAACGGTACTTTTACAAGTAGGTACCACAAGCACCGGTTACCGTCCTCAACGAACCCGTCGCTTGCGACGAAGGGCTCGATGAGCGAATTAACTCATAGACACAGCCCACTGAGTTCCTCGCCGGATCTTCTCAGTGGGTCGCGTTTCCGATCCGGTGGTAGATTCTGCGAAGCACTGCTCTTACTAGAGTCAGTGTTAGCATCACTCCGGTTTGAGCCCCGTGAGCTCACCTACTAGCTAAGGTTACGCTGAAATAGCCTCTCAAGGCTATCAGCTTAAGGAGGAAAAAAAAAATTCGTTACTATCGGAACTGAACGCGATGTCGGAATTGGTCGGATTGCTATTTTTTGTTTATTGTACGCGTCTGCAGTGTACTAATGTTGAATTATACACTCTACGGTCGTTCCGATGCCAAAAATGTTCTTCATGATTTAAATTGCGCGCCAATTCATGAATTATTGTAATATGTATAGTGGTAAATCGTACAACTTTTATGCAAATTTATGTTTCGTTCTAAGTATTCGATTTTACAGGGATTATATTATAACAATATGCGTTGGGGGCCAGGTATTGAATCCCATATTAATTTACAAGAAAACGTGGGATTGTGGCGGGGGAGTCAGTTGATTCGTTTGGCCTGGCGACCACAAGCACCAAGCATCACCCTAGACCTGACCTCGGCCGCTAATGGAAAAGATTTCGTTGAATCGTATCGCACTATGCTCCTACCAAAACCAAGTACAGTTAAGTCCAGTTTTTTAAATCTACAATTGACAATGTATTGGTATTATGAAATATTTCCTCCTTCTTAAATTTTCACACGGGACTGACTCTTTGAAAAGATGTCTTAATAACTCGTACATTAAAATATGAGTATAACGCATGATTACTTATTGATGGATATTATTATACTTAAGTCATAATATCTGTTCTATTTCCGTTTTGTCGGATTCTTTGTCCGTTACATTTTGTTTTGGTGTTATTAGTGTTTTTTTTTTAATTAATAGTATTTGAAAGGCAACAAAATTGTCAGCATAATCCTTTACTTTTTTAAAGGAAGCATTTTTTTTAAATAATTAAGACTAATCGTTTTGTGAAGGTTGATGAAATAAATAGTGCTGTAGACTTATTGAAGGATTCCGGGTGTGACCCGTTGCTGGCGTCAAAAATATGGCATAAATTATATCCTAAAAATTGCACCAACGTGAAAAGTGCTGCTTGTAATATTCAACTGTTTGAACGTAATTACTATACTGAAGGCTGTTACTCTTTAGAAGAATTACACAAATGGAATGATGAGGTAATATTGATTGACTCCGCTCGAGTTTTTTAATACTAAACTGGGGACGGGGATGTGAGCTAATTGCCCATAAATACGATAGCGGGGGCCTTAACGATTGTAGCTTAGAATTACATGCAACGAACCTTCCGAACACAATCATAATACCATTAGAGAGTCGCGGGTGTACAGCGTAGATATGATAATATATCTTTCAAGGGGAATGGTGTATCGGTGTGATAACTCAAGGAAAAACAAAAAACCTTTCCATAAACTTATGCCGGGTGTCATGATTATTATCAGGCAAATTTCTACTCGAATGATGACTGACAAATTGCGCTCCGATACCAACAGCCTAATAATTCTATTTTACAATACATTTTTTAATTGATATAATTTATTTGACAAAATTTGCATTTTACATAACCTTTATTAAATTGTATATACAGATAACAGACGCAGAACCAAATCTAGAAATCCATTACGCTTGGAATAATAGTAAAACAATTTTGCACATTATGAAGCATTGTTATAGACATGAAAATCAAAGATCGACTTATAACATAAATATAGCGGGCATACTAAGTGGACAAAGATTTTTGTTTAAATCTCCCGGAATACACGAATTAAATTGCAGGTAGAGTATTATTAGCGTCATAAGTTTCAGAAGCTGACTGAAAATTGTCAACTGCGTCGTAATCTTATGCCGTGCCATGGACACTGATTTACCAAATGGACTCGTTTACCGCGTACTACAATTTAAATATTTTCAATGTTTCGAATGATTCCTTTATATTCATGGGATAATTTTTTATTATTATTATTAATACTTTATTTAAGTTTTTTTTTAAACCATATCATTTTGTTAGTAGTAATTATTTATAATCTATGGTAGGAACTTAAAAAATCTAACACATGACTATCATTATATACATTTTATACCATTACATTTTTTATTTTATTTTTTCTCCTTCCAAGTGCTTACTGCAAAGGCTATTGATCAGCAGTCCCTCGATCTTGCTCGATATGATTCTCAAAAGACTGTTGCCACTGTCGCGAACTCGACGCAATAACGATGCACTTCTCTTCCGCATTATTGCAAAGAATCGGTCATCGGTGTGAGATGTCGCAAACATTGTGGATGCACTACAAAACCGCGGCAGTGACAACATCATCCTAAACGCATTATTATATTGAACGCGTAGGGCATTGTAAGCTCTCCGCGTGTATACATAATAGTAATAAATTATTACTGCGGCCTCTGGTTGCGTAATAACCCCATAGACACAGCCCACTGAGTTTCTCGCCGGATCTTCTCAGTGGGTCTCGTTTTCGATCCGGTGGTAGATTCCGCGAAGCACTGCTCTTGCTAGAAATAGCCTCTCAAGGCTATCAACATAGGTAGGAAAAAAAGCGTAATAAGCTTAACGCTGATATAGCCTCTCAAGGCTATCAACATAGGTAGAAAAAAAGTTAATTAAGGTTAGGTAAATAATAAAATATTCGTAAAAAGTTACCAGAGTAATCTTAAAATTTTAAATTAAATTTACGACCTGACTGTCAGGGATTTAGTTTTAAAAAGTAGTAAAAGTGTTCCACGTAGGAAGTATAGTTTAAATAGCTTCGGTAATTTAAGGACGCTTCTGATGGCCTCTTATCTCGGATACCTTTCCAAAGTAGCTCAACTTATAATGGAGAGCAACGTGCATCCAGATGTAGCAGACTGCCAAGGGAATTCAACCATTATGTACGCAACTGTAAGTATGAAAATGTCATTAATAAAAAATAAAAACAAATACCTACGATAATCATAAGCGAGGTGTTTATTGAAGTGTTGCCATGTTACACAACGTTTGGAATACTTTCTCGTATTTTTGGTATCCTTCACGGGAGAAGTTCCTTACAGCCTGGCCACGGGACATTCGCCGATACGAATATTCGCGCGGTGCGAACGGCGAAGCGTCTAGCGACTAAAACAAGCGCATAGAAATGTACCTAACAAGCCACGCGCACCGGCGACCGGCGAAGCGACCGGCGAAATGTACCGAGCGAATCGCGCGGGCGACCTACGATGCGGCGGGCGAGCAAAACAAATGCACGAATAAGGACGGCGCAAGCCACGGAGTCGAGCGGTAGTCGCGGCGAATAGTGCAGTGATTAAATGAGTTTAGTTGTTTTCGCCGCGAAAAATGAACGCCGAAATTTTTATATTTTATATTTTTTATTAATTTTTTTTTTTATATTTTGAAACTCGTCGTGGCCGAACGGATAAGACATCCGGTGTTGAGCGATGCACCGGTAGTCGAATATCAGGCGGGTACCAATTTTTGTAATGAAATACGTACTCAACAAATTTTAATGTTCACGATTGATTTCCACGGTGAAGGAATAACATCTATACTAATATTATAAAGAGGAAAGATTTGTTTGTTTCTTTGTTTCGAATAGGCTCCGAAACTACTGGACCGATTTGAAAAATTCTTTTTCCATTATAAGCCGACATTGTCCCTGATGAACATAGGCTACTTTTTTTATTTATTTTTTATTTTATTTTTTGGTTTCATGTGTGTTTTAATGTTTCCGAAGCGAAGCGAGGGCGGGTCGCTAGTCGTGTAATAAAAATGAAACCCTCAAAATTATAATTTGCGTAATTACTGGGGGTAGGACCTCTTGCGAGTCCGCGCGGGTGGGTACCACCACCCTGCCTGTTTCTGCCCGTGAAGTAGTAATGCGTTTCGGTTTGAAGGGTGGGGCAGCCATTGTAACTATACTTGAGACCTTAGAACTTATATCTCAAGGTGGGTGGCGCATTTACGTTGTGGATGTCTATGGGCTTCAGTAACCACTTAACACAAGGTGGACTGTAAGCTCATCCACCCATCTAAGCAATAAAAAAAATATATAGCTGAAATACTAGCTAGACCAGCTATTTGGAAGTCTAGCCACCCAAAGTATTTCTCGTACTTCTTGTGGAATTCTCCATCTATAGGTATACTCCGATTCTTATTCAAATCATGTACTTCACAATCTTTTCCAAATAATAGGTCCTGAACCAAAAAACTATTAATTTGTAAGCAATATCGAGATAATTTCGATATAGACATTTCGCTGTCGGACTTCCTTACTAGTCGCGGCGGCGAACGTGAGTACCCGTGGCCTGCAAACGGTGCTGCGCGAATGGTCGCCTCGTCCACCGCTTCGCTGTTCGCACCGCCGATCCCCGTGGCCAGGCCGTTACTTGAGAATAATGAATTTGGAACTTCAATATTTGTGTAATTTTTTAAAATAGCTATAATGCACTCGCTTTTTTGCCAAAGTTCACAAGTTTTGGTTACGTACGTTTTAGGTGTTGAATGATTGTAACATATATTATTAAGAGTTGTATGAAGATTTCCTTACCCACTTATTACATAAAGTGCTTAAATGTTTGTCTTTTATAAGTATTAAATATTTTTAGGCCGGTGAACAAGTTGAGATAATCCAATTTTTGGTGGAGGCTGGCGCTGACATAAATTGTTATAATGACTCATGTTGTACGCCGCTTGGTTTAGCTTTGATGAAACTGCTATATGTCCAAAATGATATACCCATATCCACAATAGTTCAGTCTTTATTACCACCAACTTCTACTCAACAGTCGTGTTAGTTTTCGTCAATGTAATTTTTTAAAATCTCGCAATAGAATTAACATTGAAATTGATATCGCACTAAATTTAGGTACAGATAAAATAGAAAATGTGTCTGAATGGAATATTGTGAGAGAGACACCTGCTCTCAGCCCTGGTCGACCTTTTACAAGATCTCCAAGTAAAGTCAAAGCACCAAACACGAAAAAGCTTAAGTCTTCTATTTCACTAAAGGACGCACCGAAAAGGAAACAAGAATTATTGTTTGAAAAAGAAATAAACTCCGACACTAACTCTTTTGAGTCATTTTCTGATAGCGAAAGACTTTATACCAGTATAAACAGTGAATTTATAATGAAGATAGATGATTTATTCCAACAAACAACCAACAATATTCCATCCTATCTTTTCGAAGTGCATGATATGGTCAAAGAAGTAATTGAAAACGATGAAGATCATAAAAAAGCGACAGAGAAAAATCCAAAGAAAGCATTATCTAAGGAATATAAAGTCAAAACGAAATTAAGTAAAGAATTGTTTCCGCAAATAGTTGAAGATTCTTCATCTATCACTAGCGCGGATAAAGCTAAAAAGGAGACGTAATTATGGATTAAATGTTATTTTTTCGAGAATGGAAATTATATTATGTTCCTTTAACCTTTTTTTAACTTTAAATAATGTCTTCGGTTGTTTTCAGTTTAGATAGAATTAAGCTTACTATACTCCAGTTATGTGATAATGGTGCGGATCCTTGCTTAGTGAACTGTCCCCAGCCATCCCTGGTAATGGCGATACTCGCTAGTTGTCCGGAAATAATTTCTGAGCTTGTAAGCCGAGGAGCTGATATAAATATGAACTATTCCAATGTAAATAACACATATTTATGTAGAGATTCTGATTTGTTATAAAATACAAAGTTAATACGCACGCTCAATAAAATTTTCAGTTTAGAAATTACACCGCCTTAGACTTGGCAATTTCACTTCCATTTACATTTGTGAATTTAGAAATGATTCGTACCATTATGAAAGCCGGCGGAAAGGCAAACCATTTACTGCAAAGTATGGAGTATCCAGAATACGATAATAATGGACCGACATTGTTACACGTTGTTCTTTCAAAGACCACAGAAAGTGATATTGAGGAAGAGGTTAGACAAAAGATTTAAGCCAAACAAACATGAAAATAATTTTAGTAAAATCAAGATGTTTAATGAAGTTATTTTACAGATACGTGGTCATATTATAGCGCTCCTTCTAGAGCATGACTGTGATCCAACCATTCAGTTCAAAGGGAGGTCACCTATGGACATTGCCCTTTCAAAGAGTTTGGATATTTTTGATATATTTGTAAAATCCCCGAAGACCAACCTTAATACTGTTATTAATAATAGCAATCAAAATGTTCTAGTGAAGTTGTTTGTCGCAAATTTTTGTAATACTTTATCATTGACGGATAGATTACAGATCGTAAGTGTTGTAATTATTATCGATCATCTTAAAATCGTGGTGACCGTTGTAACATTGCGAATTACAAATACCTTATTTTTACGTTATTAGGCCATTAACAAAACTGAAAAGGTGTGTTTTAACTTTCTTTATAAAAATATTCGGGCGTCAACTCTTTCTTATAAAATTAAAAATAATCATGCATCTGTTGAATCTATTTCATTTAAGCACTCCTTTCAGTTAACGAATTTAATGCAACGAGGCGCGAATCCATTGCTGGAATGTTACAATGGCTCTGAAAAATATCAGAATTTATTTGTTTTTGCAAATAAAATAATGGAAAATTTTGAATCGCAGCCGAAACAGCACGGTGTGTACTAACTGTACTTTAGAACCATAATAACCCATATAACGTTGACCTCTATGAATGTCTCATAAATTATTATTTATATATAGATACAAAAACGAAGAAAGCTGATAAACCCAAGAAAGAGGACAAGCTAGCTAGTAAATCTTTAGGAAAATTAACCTCTGACGAAGTTGAAGATTACAAACAAGCACTACAGTTGGTTAAGGAATACGCCAAATATTTACATATCACGTGGATACAGATAAAACTGGTTAAGGAATTGTCAGACATAGTCCAAAGGTATATATAGCATTCGTGACCCAAACAAAGACGGTGTTTGGTTAATTATTTTTCATTTCGAGGAACAAAAATGTTTTGCAGTTACGCTGTAGTCTAGACATTTCGACTTCTGCGAGTGCACCATCTCGCAGACGGAGGCGGCTGGGCGCGTGAGAGACGCACAAGCCCGCCGCCGTCGAACGGGAGCCAGGGAGGTGGATCTCGTCCAAGCCCTGGCCCTCTAAGCGTTTCGGGTCCCCCTTACATGTCGGTCTGGGGACCGGCGAGGGGGCCTAGAAGACGACGTGCAAGCTGCTCTGCACGTGTTTTACGCATGAGCATCCGGGTGATGGAAGGCCGGCTATCCTCGACCCACGCTGGTTCTAATCCAGTGGGGTATTCCGTAGGATAACCCATTCTAACCAGCGCCATCTAGGCGGGCT
The DNA here is from genome assembly GCF_003987935.1 of Bombyx mandarina. Next base: position 963,991 of record NW_021011509.1, on the reverse strand, counting down.
TCGGATAGCCTGCCAACCAAGAGGACTGGTGGTCGCGGCGCCGATGACTGCCAGTTCGGCGTCCCGAGGGGAAGAGTGATGGGAGAGATATACTCCGTACTAAACACTTCACTTTCCCCCCTTTGCCTTTTCATGAATTCTGACTCATGCGAGGTTCAGACGTGGGTTGTTGAGCGACAGGAGGTTTTATTCAGTTCGACTCCGACATGCTCCGCCCCCCATTCCCAGTGGAGGGCGGAAGTCCGGCGACTTCCTCCTGACAAAAAAAATATATATTTGTGAGCCTTTTTCTATAACAAAAACTGCTCATGCTTTCCTTTTTTTCATGCTCATGCTAAAGCATGGGCAAACATAGTGCCCGCTTAGAGTAAAATACAATTGCTGATTATTGTACAACAATTTAATCTTCCCCTTTAGATATAAACACCGACACTGGAGCATGATCATTAAGGAACATAAAAATTGGAAACAAATGAAATTATCGGTAACAACACGAAGATGTTTGGAGATATGGAACCTTTTAAGAAGTAGTCAGAAATTTGTAAATGGGAAGAATATTTTAAAAAACCTTTTGTGCATTGTTGAATTTTATAATGTTACGCCATTTGGAAAATCGTTAACAAAAATTACGGCGGAATTAAAAGACAGCGTAGAAAAACAAGTTAAAGGAATTCTACATGAACAAGAACTTAGTAAAGTGATGTCAGATTCCACGTTGTCTTATGTTGCATTTGAGCTGAAGAAAGATGCAGTTAGTTTTTTTTTAGCTAGGTTTCTTCTCTATTTCACGGGGGCCTTGAGGAGCTGTCAAGGGTGACACGAACATCTCCTTTAAGCAGATGGACGTAGTTTCGTAGATGATGAAAAAATCCTTTGATAAGCACTCAACAGCACTAATAAAGTCAAAACAATTCATTACTGTTCATCAATAACAATTTTAAGTGTGTAAGGAAATTCTAGGCGTAAGGGCAGATGTTAGCAGTCTCCCAAGCCCCGTGAGCTACGGGTGGAGCTAATATATATAAGCCCCTTGAAATTATTAGCAGTTGGTAGGCAAAAATGCCTGAGGTACGCTATTCTCCAGATTGAGGTAATTTTACAATAATGTTTTAGGATCAATGTTTCAAGGTCTGTTTTGAATGTGCAATGCCATTTCAAGTTGAAAGAATCGAATGTTCATGTTGTAAACTTGTTTCATTCTGTTGCGAAAATTGTGTCAAAGTAAACGAAGAATGCATTAATTATCACCCTTGTATTGCTATTTTGAAGAAGTAAATGGATGAAATTAAACATTTCTACGGTATTTTCTTTAATCAATTCAAAATGACGTGCAAAATAGTAAGTAAATTTAGGCAAATAGTAATATTGTTGTAGAACAAAATAATATTTCATCACTATTTATGAGGTAGGTACCTAATATAATGGTAGCTTACTACCCCTTTAAGATCGGTAAAATTCTGTACAAGGTGAGAAAGTCGCATGATGTAGCTTAACGGATTCAAAATTTTTGTAAATTCTTACCATTTTATTGAAACATTATTTCTTTTCATTTCATCTTTTGTCGTTTAATCAACTTAATTAATCTGTTCCATTTTAATTTTTTAATAAAACAGGCATGGTGGTCTTTTAGAACAATAGATTAGTCTGTATAATAACATGGACTCTCCTGTTTAAAAAAATTCACTACCATTGTTGGGAATTTCTGTACATCGGTGTTCAACAAATATACCTATGTTTAATATCTATGCTCAACATTGAATATTTAAATCAAATAATACGACGAAAACGAGAGGAGCGAAGCTGTGTGAATTGCGTGTGTGTGTGCACGCTTGCACCAGGAAGACGGGACGCACGTCGGCGGCTGCGGACTGCGATGCGGTCCGCATTTTCGTCGTCGCTGTAGTCGCCGAACATACTGTGGAAGAGCAACCCAGTCGGTGGTGTATCGCGTTCCGACCCGGCAGGCTGGTTCTGGCCCAGCGGGGTATCCCGGAACACCAGCGGCATCGCCTGGGCGGCCTGGTAGGGCCGCCGTACCGCGGAGACCGACGTCCTTGGTCGTCGACTATCGCCTCGACGACCCGTCGGTCGGGCGTTCTCGGGGTGGCGCCGTGTGTCTGGTTGTAGTGTTGACCGCGGGAATCCCCCTACTCTGACCGGGTTCTGACCCCGGACGGAGATCGGACGTCGGGTGTAAGAGTGCAGGGGAGTCGTTTAGTGGGTGGGCCCTAAAATCCTTGGGCCCGCGATCTGCTCTCAACACCTGCAGATCGTTGAGTCTCACATACCCCGCGCGCCTCCTAGGCGCAAGGACCTCGTAGGAGGATCGGCCCCAGGCCCGAAAAAAAAAAGGTTTTCAGTTTTAAATGTGTAAAAATGTGTATAAGCAGTGGTTATTAAACCATTCAGTATCTGTAAAAGTGCACAGATGTGGGAAAATTAAACAATTGATATTCTCAAAATAATCAATTCCATCTTATTTCGCTTCATATCATTGTTCATAAACATTCCCGATCCTGCGGACAGAATGGAAAGCAGTCGACGTCGCCCAAAACACGTCATCTCGGATCCTCCCGATCCACTAACGGTGCTTTTAGGTACTTCAAGCACCGGTCACCGTTCTCGTCGAACCCGTCGCTTGCGACGAAGGGCTCGACGAGTAAATTAACTCTCAGACACAGCCCACTGAGTTTCTCGCCGGANCTGCGGACAGAATGGAAAGCAGTCGACGTCGCCCAAAACACGTCATCTCGGATCCTCCCGATCCACTAACGGTGCTTTTAGGTACTTCAAGCACCGGTCACCGTTCTCGTCGAACCCGTCGCTTGCGACGAAGGGCTCGACGAGTAAATTAACTCTCAGACACAGCCCACTGAGTTTCTCGCCGGATCTTCTCAGTGGGTCGCGTTTCCGATCCGGTGGTAGATTCTGCGAAGCACGGCTCGAGCCTTTCGTCGCAAGCGACGGGTTCGACGAAGACGGTAACCGGTGCTTGTGGTACCTAAAAGCACCGTTAATGGATCGGGAGGAGCCGTAATGACGTATTTGGGCGACGTCGACCATTTACCATTCGGTCTACAGGATCGGGTATATAATTTCCAGCGGCCACGACAAGAGGGTCCTCATCTCGTGCCGCCTTCTCAAAGTGGCGCAGCTACATTTAGCTTGTATCTTTGTAGCTTGTAACTTGTACTTTTTATTTTTTAAGGGATTTTATGACCTGGTAACTAAGACCTTTATGTCATGTCTTATTTTAATTTATATTTTATTTTTATGAAAAATGATAGTATGGAGTGAAATTAAATGAAATGAAGATGATTAATTTGACACATTAATTAACCGGGATGAAATGAAACGAGATGAGATGATATGGGATGGAATATATTCTTAGTAAAATGTTGGTCATTTACTGAGATTTTTTCAATGGTCTTTTTGGAGGATCCCGAGAAGTTACGTCCAGCGGCTTTGTTTCATTTTCCCACATTTGTGCACTTTCACAGATATTAAACTGTTAAATAAACCACCGTTATTACACATTTAAGCCTGAAGAAACACCAAATAGACAAAACAAATCGCACAACTTCACTCCTCGCGTTCCCGCCAAAAAGTCCTTAAGGGTATTTTTTTAAGGGATTTTATGACCTGGTAACTGAGACCTTTAAGTCATGTCTTATTTTAATTTATATTCATATTTTTATGAAAAATGATATTATGGAGTGAAATGAAAATTAAATGAAGATGATTAATTTGAAACATTAATCAACTGCGATGAAATTAAATGAAATAAAATGGGACGAAATATAATCTCAGTAAAATAGTGGTCATTTACTAAGATTTTTTCAGTGGACTTTTTGGAGGATCCCGAGAAGTTACGTCCAGCAGCTTTGTTTCATTTTCCCACATTTGTGCACTCTCACAAATATTAAAAAGTTAATAAACCGCCATTATTACACATTTAAACCCGAAGAAACACTAAATAGACAAAATAAAACAAATCACACAACTTCACTCCTCGCGTTCCCGCCAAAAAGTCTCCCTTATGGGTAATAACTATGAGATTCACCATAGATTACACTTAATATTTAAGAAGCAATTTACTTTCAACATGCACCTAATAACTAATCTATGATTGTTGTAAATTGTATTGTAAGTTTGAAATTAAATGCTTCAAATTCCACTTGTAAATCAATTTAATACGGTTTTAAAACGCTATTCTGTATTCAAAATGGCATCGGCTTCAAAGAAACGCAAAACTTCCATTCCTATGGCATTAGGTAAAAGCAATGAAAGTACAAGCACCATTGAAGAGTTTCTGAAAAAACTACAAAAAAAGCGCGAAGAAACGGCTGAGTCTATTTTGAACTTTGATTTCAACAAAAAACGCATTCGAATAATATCTCAAGAACAAATTATACCTGACGATTGCGATGGTGTTGTATACTGGATGTCTAGAGACAGCCGTGTTCAGGATAATTGGGCTTTCCTTTTTGCACAAAAACTGGCCTTGAAAAACGAAGTACCGCTTCATGTATGTTTTTGTTTAATTTCGAAGTATCTGGATGCGTCCTTGCGACAATTTCATTTCCTTGTAAGAGGTAAATCTATATTAATTTATTAACAAAACATTCTTAACAATATTTATCTATTGTAATTAAATATTACAAGTTATATATATAGTGTAGTGTAGTGTAAATAATTATATTAATTTCCAGGACTAGAAAAAGTAGCTGCAGAGTGTAAGAAACTAAACATACAATTCCATTTATTAGAAGGTAGTGGTGCCGAAGTGTTACCTCAATGGGTAGTAGATCATAATATTGGTGTGGTTGTGTGTGATTTCAATCCACTTAGGGTCCCTATGGGCTGGTTGGATGGAGTAAAGGGAAAACTTAGGAAAGATGTGCCTTTAATTCAGGTGACAAATCTTCAAGCATTCTTTTTATTAGAATTACCTACATAAATTACTACACTTATATCTATATTGCGTGTAACAAAAATGTATTACTTATTAAAAAGATTGATAGATTAATTTATTATTGGTTGGACCCAAGAATATGATGAGGTGAGCTGTTTTATTATTTATTGACATAGACTTCTTTATGCAGAAAATGAGATAAAAAAAGCTATGAAAGAAAGAGAAATGGAGGAGGTTCAAAAGACTGTTTATACCTAAAAGCCACCTCTATCAGATAAATGGTGATAATCTAGCTGCATACCAATCTAAAGCTATGAAAACAGTTCAAATGGAACACCTACTTAATAACAAAATTAAGAAGATTTTGGTGCTTTTTTATAATAGAATAAATAAATGTTATTATAAATGTATAATAAATAAATGCTATCAAAAATTTTCCAGANGGTTCAAAAGACTGTTTATACCTAAAAGCCACCTCTATCAGATAAATGGTGATAATCTAGCTGCATACCAATCTAAAGCTATGAAAACAGTTCAAATGGAACACCTACTTAATAACAAAATTAAGAAGATTTTGGTGCTTTTTTATAATAGAATAAATAAATGTTATTATAAATGTATAATAAATAAATGCTATCAAAAATTTTCCAGAAAAGTAAATTATTGTCAGTTATTTTTAACCACAATTATACTTTTTTTGAAACAGGTTGATACTCACAATGTAGTTCCATGTTGGGTGGCATCAGACAAACAGGAGTATTCTGCAAGGACTATCAGGAATAAAATTAATTCAAAACTTGATGAGTTTCTCACCGAATTCCCCCCAGTTATAAAACATCCATATTCCAGCAAATTTGAAGCAGAGGTAAAATGTATATCCAATATGTTAATTCTTTATTGAAAATATATTCAATTACATACTAATTTATTAAAAATTTAAAATTATTTTGCTAAAAAAGTTAACTGTGTTAATTAAAAAGGTTTTATTGCAATCCCAACATAGTGTTTGTCTAAAACTATCTGTAATTGAAACCAACTTACTAAGTGAGATTTTGTGAGTATGAAAAACATCTAACAGTACAAATTGCAAGCAATATGTTAAATCTGTTTATAGTTTTTTCCTGAATTGACAGCCCATTGACTGGCATGAAGCCATTGAGACGAGAGAAGCAGATAAATCAGTTGGTCCTGTTGATTGGGCTAAGCCTGGTTATGATGAAGCTGTGAAAATGATGAAAAGTTTTCTTGACAAGAGATTAAACATATATGCCAGTAAAAGGAATGACCCAACTCAGGATGCCTTGAGCAATCTCTCACCTTGGTTCCACTTTGGTATGTATGTAACACAATAAAGATTATTTTATTTAAATTTTCAATTATTTGTATATATGTTGACTTCCTATTTCTCCTATAATGGCTATTCTTTTTTTTTGGACAAAATTAATATTTCGTATATGTCTGTCAGAAGTGAAGTGGAGACAACTTGTGAGAGCTCAATGTACCAGCTGAGTAGCTGAGGACTACAACAACAACAGTGTCTGTAATATATGTATCCACAATTGATGTAAATGGTTGATAAAAAAACTTTGTAGTGTTTTTGGCACACCAGAGAGGTTTTTGTCAAAGTACCTACTATTATTGATCAGAGTAAAGATGCTAGCATTTTTACCAAGTCAATTTATTTATGCATCACATACCACTCATCCGCACCAAACTTGATTCCGTTCTCTACAATGGTGTCAAATTAGCTAAAGACAAGATGAGAAGGCACAACTTTATGCAGACTACGGTCGTGGATGGAGGTGGTCACGACCCTCAGACGTGAGAAGCACAACTACAGGAGGAAAATGCCATCACGACAGAGGCTAGATTGTAGTGGCTAGTTATAGTTACTAGGATTGTGATAAAAATACATTTTTTCTCTTTCCAGGTCAAATATCAGTACAAAGGGTAGCCTTATGTGTACAAGAATACAAATCAAAATTTACTGAAAGTGTGAATGCATTTCTGGAAGAAGCTATAGTCAGGCGAGAACTAGCTGACAACTTTTGTTTCTATTGTGAACATTACGACAGTGTAAAGGGTGCTAGTGCGTGGGCCCAAAAAACTTTGGATGATCACAGGTTTGTTATATTTCTTCTTCAACCCGTGTTAGTCCAATGTTGAGTGTAGGTCTCTCCAAATGTACCCCATTATTTTCGGTCTCTAGCCTTTCGCATACCAATCCCCTAGACTTAAATAATGAATATAGAAAAAAAAAACACATTTTATTTAAGCCTGAGCCTGACAGTGTTAACTCCAGCTGGACTGAATACTGTATAGAATTGTATACTACTGCTACTGCGCTGACGCTATGACCTTGGAGTGGGTCTTGGGCCAAGACTTGGCCTCCGACAATAAACTCCGCCATTCGTCCCGGCTCCGGTAACCACTTAACTCTGAGTTCGTCCACCCACCTATGCCATAAAAAAAAGCGTCAGACCTTTTTTCTTTTTCTCCATCTTATCCCACTAGGTGGGGTTGGCTTAGCTAATTTTTCTCTTCCATTCTCTTCTATCAGCCGTCATCTCAACACTCACTCCTCTCTCTCTCATATCATCATTCACACACTACATCCATGTCTTCTTCGGTCGACCTCTTCCCCCTCTACCTTGCACTACCATTTCCATACATCTTCTAGTCGCATACATATTCTCTCTATGCATTACATGTCCATACCACGCTAACTAAAAAAACGTCAGACCAATGGTATAAAACTGTATGAATAAAAGTAATTTCTGCTGACAATAATCCTTACACTTTTACTTTGTTAATTACAGAAAAGACAAGAGAACTCACATTTATACTCTAGAAAAACTTTCTAAAGGTGAAACTCATGATGACTTATGGAATTCAGCTCAGCTACAACTTGTTAAAGAAGGCAAAATGCATGGCTTTTTAAGAATGTATTGGTGTAAGAAAATATTGGAATGGACTCCTACTCCGGAGGATGCTCTTAAATATGGAATATATTTGAACGACCACTATAGTATCGATGGGAGAGATCCAAGTGGATTTGTAGGTATGTCAATTCAAGTCAATCGCTTTTTCAGCATTAATACTCTAGTAAAATTGATTTGAGGCAACATTACTATATTATGTTAAGTTCCTGAGGACTGTGTATATTTTTATCCAATTATATTGCTCCTGCTTTTTATTTTTTTAAAGGGGTTCCTTTATATGAAATGTACGCATTTCAGTTTTTGCTACATAACTTTTATAATTTTGTAAATAATTAAAAACATTTACGTACTTAACACGTTGACTGCCGTTTATGTCACCGGTGCCCTACGCGCCGCACTAAAGTAATTACGATTTTCGTTACTAAAGCGCCTGAATGTCTAGTAGACTCTAAGAAAGACGTATAAGAAGCTACTGATAAATTATCTATTTCGAAGAGACTCTAACAGACTAAAACATACATTAAAAACTAAAATAAGGCAATGTTCGGTAATCTAGGCGCTTAACAACAAAAATCGACATGATTACTTCAGTGCGTCACGTAGAGCACTGGTGACCTTCACAGTAGTCAAAGGATTAAATTCAACAGTGATGGCACATCTTGTGTCCAAGACTACTCCGACCCATAGACATGAAGAACAATATGAATGTTCATGCCCGTATTCAGACTTCAGATTGTGGTAGAGGACGCGTCACTTAAAAAGAACGCTGGCGGTCAAGCTGCGCACTAGGCTATTTATCGATATATTTGGTGGTATGAGGTGCGGCGCGGGGCGGGCGGGTCCCCTGCCGCATGCTTGCCGGTGTGCTATTGGTTCGTCAGTCGACCTTTGCTTTCCGCGCTGGGTTCACGTTACGTTCGTTCTCAAAATACTATCGCGCACATAAGTTTTAATTACAAAATGGTTTTACATAGAAAAGTGAGAAAAATGATTTATGACGTATATTGTTTTATGAAGAAAGAGGCTGATAATAATGCAGTTGATAATTTGAAATAATGCATGAAACGGACCGCAGTGGTAACAAAATGTTCCGAGTCTAATTTAATTTTTAGGGTTCCGTACCTCAATAAGAAAAAAACGGAACCCTTTGATCACTGTTGTCCGTCCGTCCGTCTGTCTGTCTGTTCGTATTCAGATTAAACATTATACGCAGAAATTAAACATGTTTTTAATTCTATTTCATAAAATTCGATCTAATATAATATTATTTTTAATGTACCTACCATGTACGATCTTACCACCGTACAATTTTATTATAGATAAGGAATGCCGACCACCAACAGTACCAGAACGTCATGCTTACTCGCGACGCGATCCACTTTTTGCCGCGTGACAACAAATAATATAATATGAATTTAATTACAGTCAAGAGAGTGCATCACTAACTATCGTACAATTCACATCAAGAGAAATTATCATCTTTATAACTTTACCTAAACTTTAACTTTCATAAACTACTTTAACTTCAAACTTATGATATCTTTCTACGCTCTCCTGTAACATGCTGCATACAGCTACAAGAGTACAGAACTACTAAACTGTAATACCTATAACCAATATACGAAGCCGCGAGCGAACGATTACTTCAAAAATAAAACAAAAGTACTTGTATTTTCGTGCGCGAGTGTATCCATGCGCAAACACACCCCCTCCACTTTCTTCCAGCGTTCTTTTTACGTGACGCGCGCTCTATAACAGCTTCGATAATGTTATGATGGCGAAACGAGGACAATCTATAATTTAGTTTGAGTTATTTGTGTTTATTCTCAGGCTGCATGTGGTCGATATGCGGCATCCACGACCAAGGCTGGGCAGAACGCGCCGTCTTCGGTAAAATAAGATACATGAATTACGACGGGTGTAAGCGTAAGTTCGACATCAAAGCCTTCATTGCCAGGTACGGAGGGAAGGTACACAAATATATACCTAAAAAGTAGGGTATTTGGACACGTTTTTATTTAAACGCTTTCTTATCTGTTCAGTACAAATTTTTGAATCTATTATAATATATTCAATTAATGTGATTTTTAACTTAAAAGTTGCTCAGAATTGAGCAATGCTATATTAAGTAATTTTAATAATTTTACTCACCCAAGAATTAAAAAAAAATATTTAAAAATTCTAAAAAAAAAAATACAATTTTGTTTGATTGTAAGAGCGCGCGTTACTCGTTATTTATTTATGTATCAATGATCTAAATAAATTCCATTAAATAGATAGTTTCATGTAATCATAGCCACGAAACTAGTTTTAAAAAAGAACAAATAATATTTTAAAGATGGCTTAAGAGTTGCGTTCAACTCGAATGACTGACCGTGTCTTTCGCTATCTTAAATGGTTCCTAATTCTGCAAATAATTTAGGAAAAAAAGCAACAACAAATAGAAAAAATCGTACGATATAAAATATTTGCTCTATTGTCATTAACTGAAGGTCAATAGCCAATTGACAGTATATATAATAAGTATATAATATACGATGGAAAAGGTATATCCCGCGTCTCTGTGTATAATGAAACAATACATTTTGTATAATTTTTTTTTCAATTTTTCGCTACCATGTCCTTCAAACATCTCCTAGATTTTAGTTGCAGATCTGATTTTCACAGGAAACTTTATTTCAGGGAAATTTAACTTTTAGTTATTTTCACGGTCTAAACTGATTATTTAATTATTTAAAATGTTTGTTACAGTTAATTAATTTTGTATATTTATTGCATAAGTTTTAAGCTTAATCGAAAAATATTATTATGTTTAAACTTCGTACTTTGATCCGGACACAACTTAATCCTTTGATTGCCACGTGACGCAAACCTCTTGTTAACGCGTTCATACTCGCTGGCGTCCATCTGGCCTTAATGAGATTCTTCACCTGAGAGCAGAGCATTATTCAATTCCTTGTTCATGTGCTAATTGAAGTTTTGCTTTTATATAATATGGCGGCAGTTTGGAAGCGATCTGGGAACTGGTCCGAAGACGTATAGATTACTTTGTTATCATTATTTCACGGTAGGCCGCGGCTTGGCATTACTAAAATCCATGGGCGACGGTAACCACTCACCATCAGATGGAACGTATGCTCGTCTGCTTACAAGGGCAATAAAAAAAACTTCTCATTCTTACTTCATAAGGCTGGTCATGATTGTCGGCAAGGAGTACTAAAGCTATTTCTTATAACGGTAATGATAAATCGGTTATGCCCAACTAAAGTCCACCCAAGTTGGCCTTAACCAGTCCCTCGTGTGTAGGAATCGGTTTCTCTGAAGTCATGGTGGCTCCAAAGAGTTCGAGCGACCCCATCTATGGCCCCACTCTGACTATCGGCATTATTATATAACGCTAATTTTAAAACCCAAAAATTAAAAGAGTATGCATTAAATTTATAAAAAAAATACCTACTATACAAACACAATTTACAAAGATATAATATAATAGTTAAAAAATAGGAGCACCTGAGATGCGTGGTTAATGTTGCCGCTAACTGTATTTGTATTTATGAGTCTCATACAGAATGTACCTGTTACAAAATTTGTCTACCTCATTTTCTTAAATAAACTTTCTTACACATTCGTGGTTTTGTTTTTCCCAATCATTTGAAATGAGCAGATCAGCTAACTCCCTACCCGGTACTATCACAGTACCGGAGTTTGAAGCTGCATGTTCGATGCTGTCTACCTTACAGCCCGTTCACACATGGTCTCCGTTTTGTCGGATACGTTTTTTTTCATCGATGGAGCATGGAGTTGTATGAGCGACTTCACATGTAGTACAGTATTCAGTATACAGTAAAAAAAAACGATCCGGTAAATTATGACATTCCGTTTTGTGATCGAATGCTGGATGAACGGAATACGTATCCGTCTATGTTACCGTACAATTTTACCGGATAGAAACTGTGCGGGGGTGATGGGGCCGGCGAGAGGTGCAGCTAGANTTTGAAGCTGCATGTTCGATGCTGTCTACCTTACAGCCCGTTCACACATGGTCTCCGTTTTGTCGGATACGTTTTTTTTCATCGATGGAGCATGGAGTTGTATGAGCGACTTCACATGTAGTACAGTATTCAGTATACAGTAAAAAAAAACGATCCGGTAAATTATGACATTCCGTTTTGTGATCGAATGCTGGATGAACGGAATACGTATCCGTCTATGTTACCGTACAATTTTACCGGATAGAAACTGTGCGGGGGTGATGGGGCCGGCGAGAGGTGCAGCTAGACAAACAAGTTTCATCCTGGCAGAGTAGTGGCGGTATACTACGAATTTGCTTGTGAACATCGTATCTTGTGAATGTAGCCTTAGTAAACCATAAGGACGGAGTCTCAATTCAAGTCGAAGATCAAGTATTTTATTACTTTCAAACCGAACCAAAATAACAAGCAGCGATGATGCTAACCTATACCAGGCTCACAAATTATATAATAAATTTAAATTTCCTATTTATCCTGTTATTCTATCCTACAATATCAATACAATCTAAAATCCAAGATCAGTTGACAGTACCATAAAGTGTAATGATTAAGCTTACAGAACGACAAAAAAGTTGACTTTACAGAGAAAAAGCGTAGCATAGCAATTAAACGTCCACAGTAATGTCTTGCAACCCACGGCATTAAACTAGGACGATAAAAATAATATTATGTTATTGTTCGATGAATAACCACTACTAAAAAAATCAATGTCAAGGTTATGGGAAGTGTTAATACGGAAGTGTAAATGAGTTCTGTCTATGCCATAAGTAAGTTGTCTTAACATAATATACGTACAAAAACTTGTTTTTTTCTGGTTTAGACGTGATTTTTCTGCTATGCCGAGTATATATAAAAGGTCTACTATACCTCTTAGGAGATGTGAATAAAACTTGCGAAAACTGAAGTGTTTCTGGTTTTATTATCGGTCCGGAATAACATCACTAGATCTCTTCTCGCCTGAGTGTCGTAAAATGTAAGGAAGGGATGAACCGAAGAACACGACGAGCAGCATTGATTTGTGTTCGTTTGCGAACAATACTCTAGTTAGCTACGATCGAGAGCGAATGTGTTTTAACACAAATCCAGTTTAATTCTCACACTGATCCAGGCACAAATAAAACATTAATGTTGCTTATAAATATTTTTATTCATGAATGTGACTGTTCCGTAGTTACAAGATCATTATTATATACTTTGACAATCATCATAAAATGAGAAATAGAAAAATAATATCAAAAAGCTATTTTACTTTATTAATTGGAACTTTTCATTGAGTCAAATGTACGTAAACATACTGGTTAACATTCTCTAAATTGATTAGAATTCACATTAGTTATATAAAGTCAAGAGCCGCGTTCTTTAAAGCGATTCGGTCGCTATTAATAATGCAAAACTCATAACAACCGTTACATTCGTGAAATTAAAACAAGCACAATTGATTACAATAACGAAACTCGTCAACTATATAATTCGAATTATGAAACACAACGGGTCCATCATGTCTCAAAATTATTACAATATTAAATCATTTTAATAGTAGTACACAAAAACAGGACAGTACAGAGAAAAGATCATAATTTCACCACACTCTGGAAAAATAAAAATAAAACAATCTACAAATTAACTGACTGTGTATTTTATTATGGATATATTGTATTTTTTTCTTTCTTTCTTTATTATGATTAAAGTTATACATACCCGATAAACTGTTTCAACTATGAACACAAATCGTGGCTCGCTTCTATTAAATGTTCCACTGATACACAGTACTACTACACAAGGGTAATATGTCATTAAAATACAAAAGTCAGTTCAGAGGAGGATTCGGTTTTAAAATTTTTACAAACATTTGATGAACTGAGTACAATAATTAAAGTCACGTTCGGATGGAGCAAACTTAACGGGAATGTGTAAATAACGAAGTTTCGAGTCGACGGAATTCAATTACAACCTTCCAGAATATAATATTATTGATAAACTTAATAAAAAATATGATCGTCAAAAAGTAGCGACATACTAGGAATAATAAAAATTGATTTCTTGTCTATGCTCCCATACTAGGAATAATAAAAATTGATTTGTTGTCTATGCTCCCCTGTGTTAGTGTGTGTGTGAAAGCAGAGCTACATTCGCTGTCTGGGCGCCGGCGGCACTACTGCACGCAGCAGTTGTTCTTGTGCCCATTCTTCTTGAGACGTGACTTCGGTCGGTACTTCTCCAAGTACGAGAGCTGCTTAGCGTTGATGGCGCCTCGACGTTGACTGGAACATTACATGTAGGGAGTTAAAGACTGTTCACACATGAATACCGTACGCGCTTATGTCTTACTTAACAAATTTCGTATTCAACGTGTTACTGTAATTTATACGATACCAGCTGACCTGGCAAATGTTGTTTGGCCATATGAGTCGACTATTATCAAAGCCGGCAATGTGACTTTTGGACAATTATTTGTAAATCAGAAAAACGAATTATTGACTTTGTATTCCATTGGCAGTCACAAAACTCTTCTGAACGACATCTTAGATAAATAACAGGTTAAGTATTAACCTTTATTTAATGCAGGTTTTGAACCGTATTCTTTGAAGGAGACGATTATATTCAAATCAATCTGTATTGACATATCAATAACATTTTTTNATTGGCAGTCACAAAACTCTTCTGAACGACATCTTAGATAAATAACAGGTTAAGTATTAACCTTTATTTAATGCAGGTTTTGAACCGTATTCTTTGAAGGAGACGATTATATTCAAATCAATCTGTATTGACATATCAATAACATTTTTTTGTCCAAATGCACAGATTGCCACCTTTGATAATAGACGACTCATATATAAGATTTCTACGGAATTTCTAGTGTAGAAAAAAAAACTAACTTATTGTGAGTATATAAGGATGTGGTAAATCAGTGAATGCAAATGAGGCATGTAGCGCTGTGAACGATGAGGGTATATAAAAATAACAAAACCTCATTCAACCACATAATGCCTCATTATAACAAACAAAAAAAATTGTCCAAAAAATAAATGTTAGGGGTGGACAACCCTTATCACATAAGGATATGAAAAGTAGATAGTAACCGATTCTCAGACCTACAGAACATGCATATAAAATTTGAAACCATTTCAGAGGAGTATGGTAACTAACATTGTGACACGAGAATTTTATATACTATAAGATAAATAAAAATATTATTCGTTATTAAACACTTATCAATTGAGAATGTATTAATTAATAGGTTTACGTAGGAAATTTGTATGGACAATTGAAAAATTCTTAAATTCCCAATTTTTTTTAATTTGGTTTTGTAGGCAGATGAACACCTGATGGTGAATGGTTACCGTCGCTTATGGACATCAGCAATCCCAGGGGCAAAGCTGAGCCGCTGCCTACCCTTAACGACAACAACTTCACATTTTGCAAACAAATTGATTGAAATTTATTATGGAACGTCTATCGGATCGACTACTATTGATTTTACGAGATTTTATTTTATAACTATATTTTCCACTTATTTCTTGCTTTAGAGTAATTTATATAATAATAAAATTTTGCAAGTAAATTTAACGTTTTGAATTTTACGAAAATTACGTTGATCCTTTACCTACATAGTATAAAGAGATACAGACATATAAGCAAATAAAATACTCATAAAAAGAGTAAACATTTCCATCGAATTGTTATTATTACATTATGCCTATAATGAAGAGACATAATTAATTTTCGAACTTTAACATTTGTTTACGCTGACGCGGAATATTCTCTTGCACTCCATGTATCGCTCAAGTGGAGTGCGAGCTAACATCTGAATCATTAAAACTGTTGCCCAACGATTTCATGAGGCAGTCTGACTCATTATAGATAACCCGACGACGCAAGTAAAAATAAAATGTTATTAATTTACGTATCGGGAGTCATAATCACAAACATTCCCTTTCTGTATTCTCTTAGTCTCAAAACTCGTTAAGATTGTTCCAGAACAATATAATACTACTAGAGGCCCCGCATTAGTCGAAATTCGTCTATAATTAATTGGAATTGTAAGCTTGTACACTATTATGATTGTATTTTATACTTCTATAATCACAAATTTCGCCAAGACTACACTATAAAAAATATTAATAAAGACAAACAATATTTAATCTATTCTCAATTTGACAACAGACGTCAAGAGCAAAAGTTTGACAATAAATAGTATGCATGCGTGTGTGCGTTAAATACATGGTATGTAGTGTGTGTAATGTTTTCTTTATTGATTTAATGTATCTTTTATGCATTATTTTAAAAAAATATTAGCATTGTGCACTTCTTCTCTATATTCTCTATAAGTGTGGAAAATTTCATACTCCTCCGTCCGCGCAATTTTCGTAAAAAGGGATACAAAGTTTTTGCTTCACGTATTGGAGGGAACGGAGAGCGTTGGCTGTCCGCTGCAGTATGCTGGCCCGCAGGTTCTACCGTTGTACCGCACAGGTTAAGGTAACCTTGTTCAAGGCGTTTTGCCAGTCCTTATATACCTGTACCCTGTGGGTTCGATATGCGCGGCGGGCATACAATGCTCTCCGAGTGCAATATAATAATGCTTTCAGGATGTTGTTGGGGCTCCCGCGGTACTGTAGCGCATCAGGTATGTTTGCGGATGCTCACGTGGATGACTTTTCATCAATCATCCGCAAACGAACGGCCTCACTGATGCGTGGGGTTCGTGCGAGTACTAATAATATCCTGATAGTTATAGGTAATAAACCCGAATGTGCTGTTTTGAGACACTGGGTTCATATACATACCCATATACCAGGTGCCTCAAAGCAGCGCAGATTTATGAATNACCTGTATATTAATGAGTTGATCGAGGCACTCGGTGAGGCACGTGTCGGCTGCTCGATTGATGGTCACTGTGTGAACAGCATCAGTTACGCTGACGACATGGTGCTGTTGAGCCCATCGATCGGTGCTCTCCGGCGGTTGTTGTCCATCTGTGAGAGGTACGCGGAATCTCACGGGCTCCGCTATAATGTTAAAAAAAGTGAACTGCTCGTCTTTAAGGCAGCAAAGACAAAACCGAGTTATGTGCCACCAGTGACGCTCGGAGGTACTCCACTGAAGAGGGTTACTGAGTTCAAATACCTTGGCCATATTGTAACTGAGCACCTTAAAGATGATGCAGATATTGAAAGGGAACGGAGAGCGTTGGCTGTCCGCTGCAGTATGCTGGCCCGCAGGTTCTACCGTTGTACCGCACAGGTTAAGGTAACCTTGTTCAAGGCGTTTTGCCAGTCCTTATATACCTGTACCCTGTGGGTTCGATATGCGCGGCGGGCATACAATGCTCTCCGAGTGCAATATAATAATGCTTTCAGGATGTTGTTGGGGCTCCCGCGGTACTGTAGCGCATCAGGTATGTTTGCGGATGCTCACGTGGATGACTTTTCATCAATCATCCGCAAACGAACGGCCTCACTGATGCGTGGGGTTCGTGCGAGTACTAATAATATCCTGATAGTTATAGGTAATAAACCCGAATGTGCTGTTTTGAGACACTGGGTTCATATACGTACCCATATACCAGGTGCCTCAAAGCAGCGCAGATTTATGAATGAAATGTTTAAATGTTTTAATTGCTAATTTTAATTTTTATTTTAATTTTACTAACATAGTTCTAAGTATTATTCAACTTACAACATATGGACTTAAAGAGGGTCTGAATTAAATGAATTTTATTTTATTTTATTTTATTTATTTATTTATTAATATATAGATGAGTGCGTCTAAGTTTTATTTGTGTCTGGTCGTCCACGCGTCAGTGATATAAACCAGTGAAGGTCAGTGCACGCATGCGCGAACAAGGTTGCGATCTTAATACGATATCGTCCTTGTACTTATTTACGTTTCACAGACCGTATTATCTGCACATATCAGGGAAGATTTATTTATAGAAAACACTAATAGAAACATCCATGTTGCCGGCAAAATTTCCTAAAAATTCTTAAGATTAAATCGCTGTTTTGGTCGATTAAAACAGTTACCTTATGTATTATATATTTGTAATAAATAAATAAATGTAATTTGGATGTAATTGGATGTCGACATGCTCCTCGTGATACTTAGTAAGCCAATAAGTCATCGTGCCCTAAAGAATAAGACGTTCGGTGCATTCGTATCTAGCGATGCAACGATGTTCGAATCCCGCAGGCGGGTACCAATTTTTCTAATGAAATACGTACTTAACAAATGTTCACGATTGACTTCCATGATGAAGGAATAACATCGTGTAATAAAAATCAAACTCGCAAAATTATAATTTGCGTAATTAGTGGTAGGTTGCGCGGTAGGACCTCTTGTGATTCCGCACGGGTAGGTACCACCATCCCGCCTATTTCGGCCGTGAAGCAGTAATGCGTTTCGGTTTGAAGGGTGGGGCAGCCGTTGGAACTATACTGAGACCTTAGAACTCATATCTCAAGGTGGGTGGCGCATTTACGTTGTAGATGTCCATTGGCTCCAGTAACCACTTAACACCAGGTGGGCTGTGAGCTAGTCCACTCATCTAAGCAATAAATAAAAAAAAACTTACTCCCTGATGGTTTCGACGGCCTCTTCGTACTTCATGCCGAGCTCGATGAGCGCGATGGCGACCATGACGGGCGCGCGGCCCAGCCCCGCCACGCAGTGCACCGCCACCGCCGACTCCGGCTTGTTCTCCGCCCTGACCAACAAACAACAGACTCCGTAACTCCATACTATTACGAATAAATAGGGGATTTAGGAATAATTGTAACATGGACAATAACTTCGATATTAGTGCTGAAGTAATTAGTATTCATACCTGTTATTGACTGTTAAAATATTTTATTTATTTATTTACTAGCCGTACTCGCCCGCTTCGCTGGGCATTTTAAATTAACATTATTATTAGGGAGTCCAACACTCATATATCTATCCATTAAGTACATGTATTTTCTACATGGATACCAAGTTACAAGTCAATCGGATGCATGGTTCAGTAGTTATAACGGAACATCCGTAAAAATCACTGTAGATTTATATACATATTAATATAGATTTATTCAACTTCATGCACAAAGGTACAATGGCGGACTTAATGGCCGAGTCATTCTCTACCAGTCAACCTAAGGGCAGTGTTAGAGTCCTGTGGTAGGTGCATTACTTACTGCGAAAATAACAAAATTGATAATAATATTACATACCTATGTACACACATACACGGTATACATATATGTCATCACATACAACAACATACGCAATATAATATCATGATTATAATATAAAAATCACTATCATATACTCATATATTCACATACATACATAATCATATATTATGAACAACATAAAAATATAATAAATTTATCAGAGAAAAAGAAGAATATAGTATAAGTTTAAGAAAATAGTATATTGCACAGAACACACTAGATTGCGAGTAGAATTTTTAAGTTTCCTTCAATTTAGTAGGAAATAAAAAGTTTTCTCATTTCTAATCAATGCACCTCTGATAGCGGTTTTGGGGTTCGATTCTCATATTCATGCAAACGATCTAGGGATGATCAGGTTTGTTTGCCCTTTGTCATGAGTGTTGAATATATATACATCTATATTTAAACGTATATAAGTATATCGATCAGTCTCTGGTTCCTAGTACAGGAGATCCTAGTTTGAGGTTAGATTACCGCGTGTAAATGATCCGCCTGCGTTAGTTGATATCTATTATAGACGTATCTATAATCCATCGGAGCAACATGTACTTAACTTACATGTCGTACCTTTAGAATTATAGAGACCAAGTAAAAAAAAAGCGTTTTTTTGGAAAACATCAAACAAAGTTTTCAAACCGAAAGGAAGTAGAGGAAGGGGACGGAGTGAAAGAAACCGTTGGATAAGTTTGTAATTTGTAAGCTAATTTAGGACATTTGATTATAGGCAGCCGTTGTAACTATACTGAGACCTTAGAACATATTATTATTTCAATATGGGTGGCGACATTTACGTTGTAGATGTCTGTACCGATTACCAGTTATCACCAGGTAGGCTGTGAGCTTGTCCACCCATCAAAGCTATAAAAAAAAGCCCATTTTTTAATTAAAGTCGAAATCCAAAATTTTCGAAGTGGGTCTGTATAATTCTAAAGATGCGATGTATCAACACATACGGAAATAAAGTTGATGCTCAATCGCGGGGTCTAGATTGAGAAGGCGCTTGATTAGTATTACGCAGATATTTATACGCACTTATCTCTGAGGATCTCGAACCAGTCGTCTACGACGTTGGCTGGCGGGAAGGTCCCGTCGTCGTAGGCGAGGTCGCGCACCTCGATGTTCTCGGCCTTCAGCGGCGCCGTGTCGTAGCTCGGCTCGCATACGCGCACCACCGTGCACACGTTGTGCTTCCTCAACTCCTATAATAATAACAACAACTCATATAATAATAATAACAACTCCTATAATAATAATAACAACTCCTATAATAATAATAATAACTCCTATAATAACAACTCTTACTGGTGGTAGGACGTCTTAAGAGACCGCACGGGTAGGTACCACCACCCTGCCTATTTCTGCCGTGAAGCAGTAAAGCGTTTCGGTTTTAAGGGCGGGGCAGTTGTTGTTTTGTTAAAAGTGAGACCTTAGAACTCGTGTCTCAAGGTGGGTGGCGGCATTTACGTTTTAGATGTCTACGGGCTCCGGTAGCCACTTAACATCAGGTGGGCCGTGAGCTGGTCCACCCATCTAAGCAATAAAATATATACATTAGTTGAAATTCTTTCTTTGTTCGTTTTCTATATTACTGTCACTTGAAGAAATCCTATAATTTCGATTTCACTAATGTTCTTATTGTAAAATTTATAACTGTTCGTCTGCGTATATAATTAAATAAATAATACCATGAGGATGTCATCGCCTCAATAACTATATATAGCCAAATAGCTTAAACAAATCCCTGTATTTAATATGTTTAATTGTGTAATAAAAACAACCCCTAAAAATACAAATAACATAATTAGTCGTAAATTCAGCATATTAGTGTAGAAAACATGTGTTCCGATAAAGAGGGTAAGGTAGACAATTTAATACGATAGATAATTATATCAATGGATTCTAACAAACGTTTGGTACCAGACAAACTAGACAAACTCATCTGTCGATCTACGTCAGTAAGCACTAACAGTGAAGCGTGAACTGGATTAAGTAGTGCCTATCAATATTTTTCAACGAAGATGAATGAGTTTACGATAGTACTTTACGCTGACATAGTCTCTCAAGGCTATAAGATTATGTAAGAAAAAAAAAGTTCAATTGAATTACTGTTGCACGTCACTAGTGGCAGCGACAGTACCTAATCATTCATGACTTTTTGATTTTTCGGTTTTTTAAATGTCGATAAATTGACAGATGCTATTTAGATACACGGCACTATATATGTAGAGAAAAACTCTTCGTTTTTAAAACCTTTAAAACTATTTAGTTAAAAAAAAAAAGGTTTTTCTTACACAGATTCACTGACCTGTCTGTCATTCAGTGAAGAGAATAGTTCAGTTTTTCATAATTTAATAATACGATTTACAATATTAATTTAAAAATGTGATTAAAGACTAAACTAATCTTGTTATTCTAGAATATTCGATATCATTATAATATATCGCACATACGGTGCTATACAGTCACTTAAGCAATTTTTTTTATGGTGAACTCAGTATGAGAAAATACATTTTTTAGTTATTGGTTATAGTGAGACGAGACAGATGTTTACTTTTACTGATGAAGTTTGTAGTTTAAATATTATCATTTTATTTCTATAGTCTAGCAGAACTATATAAGAATTATATAATAAGATGAATTTTCCAACTTTTCTCATGAAAAATTATATAATTTGCATAAGTGACATTATCGCACCGTATTTGCGATATGTAGGCACATTTGGCTTTGAAATGTTATTTTGACACAATAGAATTCATATTGTGGGTTACAAGTTACAAAAAATTTAATATTTTTTTGTTCCTACCTATGCTGATAGTCTTGAGAGGCTATATTAACTTCGCCCTAACGTGTACCTTGAGCTCACGGGGCTCAAACCGGAGTGGTGCTAACACTGGCCCTAGCAAGAGCAGTGCTTCGCAGAATCTACCACCGGATCGGAAACGCGAACCACAGAGAAGATCCGGCGAGAAACTCAGTGGGTTGTGTCTATGGGTTAATTCGCTCGTCGAGCCCTTCGTCACAAGCGACGGGTTCGACGAGGACGGTGACCGAAAAATCTAACAAGTGCAACAAAATGGTATGCAACAAACAATAGCTATCTCTATACACGGGGTCAGAAAAATCAAAACGTAGGTAAAAACCGAGTCGGTCACCTGCAGATACGCCTGAATGGACACGTCCGATGGGCGGTCGGTGATGAGGAAGCGCATCCCCTTGTACTCGATGAGGGAAGGCGCCGGTCTAATGTCCTTCTGCTTCATGGTCACCGCTGCTTCTCTTCTGCTGGGCGAGATCGAAGCCGGCTCGGGCAGTCACTTCCGCACTCGGCTGGTATAGCTTCACTTCACAACCGCCTAACGGTCCCGTCACAATCGAACAGACAAACTGTCACTCTATTTCCACACAACACACGACAGTCTCGTAGCTTTTGTTTTGAAAGGGTCCAATTATATAATGGGAACTGCCCGCATTGATGTCGTTTTCAACCACTCGAACGCATCCGAAAGCGATCAAACAAAAGTTCAGAATGTGGAAACAAATTAAATTAAATCACTCGGAAACATAGGCCCTTTAAAAACTTCTGCAACTGAATTGTTGGCTGTGCTCAACAGCAGCGGAGCTCCGAATTTAAGGTAACTGAAACAAACAAAAAAACAAGTCGCTCGTTAGAACATTTGATGCGCACCCAATATTTTGTTGATTTATTTCGCATTTCATTTTCCCGGCGACCGTGCGTCAAAGCCAGACCTGGCGACTGAAGTGGAATAAAAAAATAACTTCTAAAAATAAAAACGGGATAAAACGAAGTTTAGGTCATGCGAATGTCTGAAGTACCAGCGAACGTCTTGTGCGCCATCGGCAACGGTATTTATGATCTGATCCGCGGCCAACTGAACGTCACGATCTGCACTCTCCGCTCAACTGCGTGATAACACAAAACACGAAGCAGTCTGCACCCCGCCCTGATAATATAATAATACCTGCGGCCCGAGTTAACATAGTGATGTAACTTTTTAAATAAAGTTATCACGACGTTGCGGAGAACCAGAAAATACGTGTCTTATTGTGCCGGCACGTTTGATTTAATTTTATTATGTGATAAGGAAAAAACGTGCATTTTTGTTGTATTAATTCGAAATGGAGAAAAGATTGCAAATACAATTCAAAAAACACTTTGTCATAACAGATCGTCTTTTCGCATTAAAAGTGTACAATTTCCAAAAATATTCGAAATTGAGTTAATTAATATGCGGAGAATCATTGGGTATCACCAGAATTTTTTTCATAAATACTGTCAAAAAAGCGTAGTTTAGTTTTAGTTTTTTTTTTTTTAGGTTACCTATATTTTGACACTACTATTAACAAAATTAATACATAGTTTTATTTTACTTTAAAAGACAATGTAAATGGTAAAAAATAAAAAATAAATGTTGCAAAGATGATTAATATTAAAAATATCACATGTTAAACCTTTAAAACACTCTCCTGTAAAATTAGTAAGTTTTGAGATTATACAATTTTAATGCGAGAAGACGAGATCACAGAAAAAAGGAGGCATTAGCTGGTAATCTAGTTTGAACTGAGTATTTATGTGACAAAACGACATGTAGGTACCTGATGATGGGTAGGTATGTGGAACAGTGCGCGAGGTGCGTCTAGTCACCGCCGCTACCGGCAGCATGGGTCCAGCGGATGGCGCTCTCCTGCTCTCGCCTTCACGGAAACACTTCCTGTTTATTTGTGTTGAGCCTGGCAGTACTCCGCGCTGTCCAAGCGGAACTCCATCAATGTCACCACAGAAGGGATCTCCAGCTGCGATCGAAAAACAAAACAATTGTAAATACATTAATCGATGACTCCACTTCACTGATAGTTAGTTTATAATTCGTTTTTCGGAATTCGGTCCCGTGTATATTTAATTATTTAAAATAAATCAACTATTTACATTTGCGATACGAACGATAACGTTGTCCGCTAACAACCTCTAACATCACAGTAAACATTTATTTCTACATTTTTTATTATCATAATGAAACAGACACATCGCTTTCATTCGTTGGCTATGATATTTTACCGCGAGCATGTTTGATCATACACAGATAACATGTGTTCACTTACGTAGGTTATTGATTAAACACTTATCAAAACGTTCCTAAAGCATCGTCGTTGATAAGTCAAATTTATTATTAATGCCGACAACACGCACACCACTTCAATTAGCAACTGTACGAAATCATTAAGACAAAGAATAAATATTAGCATGATAAGATCGAGATAACTCATTTAGCGAACAGAGTGAAATGAAGTCGGATGAGACGCGAATTCTAAAATGCGGCGCAAGATATTTTGGCAACAAAAACATTGGCGTGGGATAGAAATACGTCAATATATTTATACCGACGTCGTGTTTACATCTAAATAATGTTTTAAAGCAAAATCATTGTCACATACCGATTACACGGTGGGCAACTGTGGTTAAACTTATCGTTATCTGTACTCGTTGTCTCTACATTCCGATGCGAAATGGGAGTTGGGATCGCGCCAAAATTTATACAATTTAGGATGAAGGCGAACTTATTTATAAGATTTTCAGCTATTAAACTCTCCTCGAGAGAGCCATATTAATCGTGTGCTGAATATTTCCAACAAATCCCATTTTAAGGAAGCCATTCGCGTTATGTTATGATATCAACAATGTTCGCTCGCAGCGTGGTACGAATTGGCAATCTAATTGGCTGTCGACGATATGTGCCAATTTATTGAAATTTATTTTTAGACGAAATCGTTTATCCGCTATTTAATGTTTATTTATAATGATAACATTATTGACAGTTTCGGGGAAACTTATTCAAAAACATCTCAGTTCTATATGTGTTCATTATTATGGAACTTTTTGCAAATAGAGGGTGGGAAGTTGTTCCAAGAGCCTCACATGCGACAGTCGCAAGCACATGTCGTCTTTTCGCATTAAAAGTGTACAATTTCCAAAAATACTCGAAATTGAGTTAATATGCGGAATCATTTGATATCACCGTATTTTTCTTATAAATACTGTCAAAAGAGCATAGTTTATTTTATTTTTATTTTTTATATTTACCTATATTTTGACTACTTTAACAAAATTAATACATAATTTTATCTTACTTTAAAAGACAGATAATATAACTGGTAAAAAATAAATGTTGCAAAGATGCTTAATATTAAAAATATTAGATGTTAAACCTTTAAAACACTCTCCTGTAAAATTAATAAGTTTTAAGCTTAGAGTTATAATTCGAGAAGATGATGTGTGTAAGAATGCAAACTGTTTCTCTTCTCGTATTGACACTATTTTGACCTCCACAAAGAACGGCTCCGAGCGACTACGATAATATTCTGCCGGTCCATAACAAGTAAAGTCTACATTGCGGTACCCAATATAATAAAATAAAATGCTCTTTTTGTAAATTATATTTAACTCTGCATTAAATTTTACAAAATACTTATCCTTTAATTAACAAATTAAAGTACGCATCAATGAGTCTCATTAGAATTCAGTTCAGCCATTTGGGAGATGAATGCAACCATAGATAGATAAATAGAACAATAAATTTAAAATTAAAGCAGTTAAATAATAACTTCTCTACATGAGCAACATAAAAATATTTTTTAGCATAAAACGCCCATTTTCAAATTTACACGATAACTTAAATATACAACGTGCTGCTTAATGTTCCAAGTTTGTATTTTTTATTTTCCTCTTATATAAGTAATTTACAGTCTACAAAACATGACAATTTATTCTGATAATGCATATTATTTATTGGAAGAATGGTAATGATTATATCTGTGAAGGTATTATTAAATTACCGATAATGTTACTCATTATCTGGTGAGTGATTAAAAAACAATTTAATTGTAATAAACCTTTCTGGAATATTCTATGACAATTATCAGTTTTAATGATTTTATAATTGTACGGAGATCGAGTTCTAGCTAATCTGACTTTTTAGGATAAGGTTTCCTTAAATAATTCACCAGTAGCAGTAGCTAGTTTAGAGGTCGCGGTCCCAAGAGAGATAAAAAAGAAAGACCAAAAATTTAGAATTAGAAAAATTTAACCGACCTTGTGTTTAGGATGTCGATAAATATGAATTATAATTACAGAGTTTTATTTATATAAATTTGCGTGAAATTATTATTATCAGTCGTCGATGTTAATAATGAAGTTTTGTATTATGATCTGATGAATGTAGTCTTGTATCTAGAATCGAAAAATGAATTGATACAGAATCAATTAGGTAAATCATTTTATGTCTTCTACAATTTGAGCTGCAATGTATTTTTAATATTAAAACATTCACCTTAAGAAATATGACAAATTCAGTTGGACTTCTTAACTAATCTGTTTAAATTTAAAATAAGTTTAAATTTAATTTTCATAAAAATAAGAATATAAATTAAAATAAGACATGACTTAAAGGTCTTAGTTACCAGGTCATAAAATCCTTTAAAAAAAAAGTATGAACATAATGAAATTAATTATAAGGCAGAAAACTTTTAAGCGGGATTAGTAGCATATTTTTAAGCCCCTATTACGAGTGAGTTCTGTCTTTTTTTTTAATATACTTGTTTAAATGTTTATAGTACAAGCTGTTACGGTAAATGTTGATACAATCTCATCAGGATGTTTTGCAAAGGCAACAATGTCTGCTGGCTATTGTTTAAGATCGCGTAGCTATAAATGCCACAAGCATGCATCTCAAAATAATTTACCTTATATGAAAACAATACAAACAATACGTTCTAACAAAGCTCTTTTATTTGATTATAATTTGAATGCCATCCTGTGGAAAAACATTATTCATATTCATACATTAGAGAGGGAAATGAAATAAAAGACCCATATGCTTACAAATGAATCCACAAAGAAAGATCTACTACACGTTTTTATGCGCAGCGAAGAAAAATTATTTAATTCACATTAATATGGTAGCTGCTTGTTTTAATCTCAAATTGTGAATGTAGCAGAAAATTACTAAAAATGTTAGGAACGAGCAATTCGTTTGATAGCTATTCGACCGTGAAACTAGTGACATCGGTCCTGACGTAATGAGGCACCACAGATGAAGCTTTTTACATTCTCCAAGTATCACGCACTACTATAGTTCGAATTTTTGCAACACATTCTTTTAGTTTTAAATAAATTTTCAACAATCATAATTACGACTTACTGACCACACCCGTTCACGTTCCAAAAATAAAGCATTTACCTACAATATTTTAAAAGTTTAGGTAAGAATTAGCTTAAAACGTGACTATTAACAATTACCCGATATGTCTGTACTGTATAACCGACATATCTATACTGTAATGATAAACCTACCTGTAACTGCTTCGGCATGCGTGATAAATGTAATGACTTGGTATTAGACATAAGAAAATGAAAACTAACTAGTATTTATGACGTACAATTCCCAATATAAATAATAATAATAAATAGTGCAGAAACGCTTGGACAGGAAACATTTATTTGTAATGTTGCTGTGGAAAAATTTAGCGTGAACGTCTAGAACGTGGACTAATGTGGACCTGTTGATCTCATATATTTTAAACGATCATACATTAATTTTTCTACTATAAATAAGAATGAAATAATGCGTTACGTTATATACTTCTTTCAGGCATTAATTTTATTAATGGCAGGGCGGTTTCAACAATGGAACACCGTAATAAAATAGTGACACGAAAACGTACTTACATACTTCCGCTAGGCAGAATATAGATAATAACACAAAACTAAAGTTTTTCAACCGATGAAAGAACTGAAACTATTTGCACGCGCAACAGAAACTGTCGTTATAGACAGAATTGAAGGTTAGAAGTTTACATTGCAGCGGTTCGACACTGTCCGTGCCGCGGTCGTGCATAGACTAACTCGCTCTCCCCGCCCGCTCGTCGCTCGACGCACCGGGCACCAGCGCTGCGAGTGACGATGACGTCACGGCGCGAGGCCGGCGCGGCGGGGGCGTCGGCGTCACCCGCCAGACACACTGTACCAGAACGCCGCCCACGTTCACAATATACGCGCTTAAACTATAAGAACTTGGCCAATGTTTTCAAACTTTTCTCGAATAGCCTATTTCAAACGACATCGAACAACATTAATCAACGCAAACATCGGCGTTATGATATTCTTTTTTATAAATACAGTCTATGTGACATTTTAGACTAAACAAGATCTCGTATTGTGGAGGCGCCGTCACTTGATATTGTTTCCAAAACAAACATGAGAAGTTTAAGAAACCTTACGGTAGGTACATAGGCTTCCCCAACAAAACACTTTCTCAGAACACCACAACGGTAACCATGGTCCGAGTTTAAAATGAGATACATCATTTGATCCACAAGAAAGATGATTCGAGATTATTAAAACGAATGTACATCGCGGTTATAATACAAGCCGACATTAAATTTGTACCACACACCGCAGTCAACATCAATCGGGCACGTTCTAAACATAGAAACGAGAGAGGCAAGCTTGTGCCACGCTTTAATAATATAAATAACGATCAACACATAATTTCAGCAATCAAAACGAAAAAAGAAAAACGACTTAAAACCTAAATAATTTTACTAAAATCAAGGAACATTATCGTATTTGAAAATCTTATGCACATGTGTACACGCCCAATCCATACCCACCCCACGGTTACCGGCTAAGGATAAAATTAGATCCACCCACAACGAGAGCAAATTATCTAGTTCAATAATTTTTAAGAAGTAAAGCAAATAACAATTTATCTCATCTGTTCCAGGGGCTCAGATACTTTATGCCCACTAATATCATTATACGTGCACTTGTTTTATTTTTTATTACGATTTTATTGAAAGAAAAGTATTTTTGCAATAATGTTTAAGTTACAAGGTAAGTACTTAATCCATATCATTTTCATACTCATTACTCAATAAAAGAATATTTTCAAAAAACTACATCGACTTGGAGATTTTTTGAACAATGAACTCCATTTTTCCTACCTATGCTGATAGCCTTGAGAGGCTATTTCAGCTTCGCCCTAACATGTAGGTGACCTCACGGGGCTCAAACCGAAGTGTTGCTAACACTGGCCCTAGCAAGAGCAGTGCTTCGCAGAATCTACCACCGTATCGGAAACGCGACCCACCGAGAAGATCCGGCGAGAAACTCAGTGGGCTGTCTCTCTATGGGTTAATTCGCTCGTCGAGCCCTTCGCCGCAAGCGACGGGTTCGACCAGGACGGTGACAGGTGCTTGTGGTACCTAAAAGCACCGTTAATGGATCGGGAGGATCCGTAATGACCTGTAAGGAACTCCTATTAATTAAGTCGACAATCGTAAAAAAATAAACAAAATGAGTAATTTTGTGACAATTCTAGTCTGTTGCGGCAGGTTCAGGACACGTGACTTGAACGGAACGTGAATTTCTCTGCAACGTGCCTTGTTAACGTAACAATTATTAAATGCTGTTTATTCAAATACTCCCACGAAACACGTGTTTTACAAGTTTTCCTTGGAATATTTTCCAAAACAATTGAAACTTGAACAATTCCATTATTGTACCTAGCAAGCGTTGGCGGTAATTATGATAATCTCAAAATAAGGGCTTTTTCATAGCTCATTTCGTTAACTGTCCCTATTATTAAAATAAAACGCGACCCTTTGTCATTTAGCTAGACAATAATTGTAGCCATAAACTAGAAAGAAAGATGATCAGTTATCTATTTTCAGTCGGAAGGTTTAATTGATTAGCACACCTAAAACTGTCTCTACCCTTTATCTGGTACTTAGTGCCGGTTTTGTCAACAATAAAACCATTAGAAAAAGAAGGAATTTAAACTATCTTACTTAAATTATAACGATCATTCAATCATTATTTTTGTGAAAATTCAAGATTTAAATCACTAAGTAAAAATCTAATATTATTAAGATAAAAATGTAATTATATCAAAAGAAGTTAAACACCGATCATAACGCATGATGTTACATGTGGCTGCTAATCGTGTCGTGTATTATGTTACAGTGTATTTATGGTTGGCTCGAAGTTTATTTTGACCCCCCCCCCCACGACGTCACACGTTATGAAGTTAAAGTGTTCAGTTTACGCGACATTTCAAAGATTAACAGCTTTTCTATCTACCTGTCTATTCGGTAATAAAAGCATTTTAGTAATAATTGTTCTAGTAAGTAGTTATCGTAAATTTGTAGAAATATTAAAATCAGCAGTTTAAAAATCTCAATAAAATCGATTCCACAGCCGAAGGCCAGTCACTGGCGCCGTATAGCAACATCATATCATTATATTAGACAGAAAATATTTCATCCATGATATTGATTCGTCTTAAGATTACATTTCACGAATAAACGAATGGCCTGATAATGTAATAGTATATTCGATAAACCTGCCGATAACGAATGATTTATTTTATATCTAGAAACTTCCTCCTGATAAATAAAATAAAAATCATGAAACGAAAAATTATTTGTGAAGATTTATGAATTAGCTAATATTATAAAATAAATTAATTAATAAAACAAATTCAGAAGGTGCGCTATGTATAGTTTCAAGAAGTGAACGCCTGACGTAGAGAACGTGGGTGGGAGAAACTGCATGCAATTCAACTTTCACAATAGTATAGCGGTGCATAATTTGAAACGCGTTACCGACGAACCAGAGGGCCTTGTTGCATTTATGTTTAACGCTTCAAATGTTTAATCACATTCACTGGGAGCAGTGTCAAATCGATCCATCCGCATCTGGTTATGAATTATTCACAATTCCACCTCAAGCCGCCCGCCCCCGTTACTCTTCTAGGTAAAAATCTTTTATGCATTAACTTTTCACCATCGGCTGTTGAATCTTGACTGATATAAATTAAAACGTCGTTTTGTTATTAAAGCTACGTCGGTACCGGTACGAGGTAGTCGCTGATTTTCCGTGTCTGACTTTTATTGAGCATAACACTAAAACGATCGAAGGCCAGGGAGCTACATAGAAAATTAAGTTAACAAACAACAGTCACGTATATTCAAATCGATAGAATATTCCAGAAGAACAAAAGATTCCTCATTGTAACAGACAATAAATTCTAGTGGGCCAGTTTTAAAAAATCTTATTGTTTAACCAGACTAGTTACATAAATTTCACAAACAAGACGATATCGAGTATCGGATTATCAATGCAACAAACACCTCTTGGGTGTGATGCAACGGAAAACAGGTCGCGCCCTATTTCGTCAGGATCAATACTAGGTCATCGCATCCATCCAGAAAGTGAGGCCAACTTCGAAAAACACTTTCCAAATGAAGAGTATAAAAGTGTTTATTTATTACATACATTATAAACATTAAAAAAAAATTTTCACAAAATCCACTGATAGATTTTGTGGGTTCTAATAAGATTTAGTTATATTTGTAGATCGAAAGATCTCATAATCGGAACACCATCAATCACAAAAGACATCAATATTTTTTTTTGGATTACGTCACAAGAAAAACGAAACGCAATAGAAAAGTACGATCGACCAACTTCAGTGATTAATTATTGGGTATGTTATTTGCTTAGTGTAAGATTGAAATATAGATCGACAATTATTATTGATTTCTTATTAAAAGAATTATTTCAACATGCTCAAAATGTTACATAAATAACATATTCGGTCGACTTCTTTTCAAGGTCAATAATTACGCAACGTTTATCCGTAACAATTCATATCAATTCGATAATGATGGTCACATTCCAAAAGATAATATGTAACCGTTGTAACTACATACATATAATATCATTCTAAAATCAAATTTTAAAACGCATCTTGTGAAATAGTTTCGCAGATAAAAATATAAATCACATCGATATGTTGACATTCAGTAATCTTGATAGTGACATTCAAATATAACCTTCCGCGTAAGTCGGTCAATGGATCTCATTGGGAAAATTCGTAGGATGGGGTTGGAAATTGGAGCTCAGTGAGGGAGAGTGACGTCATTGCTATGACGTGAACCGCGCATGACGTCAAGACACCAGACACTAAATTAAAATAATGGCATTTACATTGCGTACATTACTAATAGGGTTGTATCTGAAGTCACTTTTGCATTTGTAAAGGTAATCAGTAAGTGCAAAAGTTGTTACGTACCTATAAATATTTTATAATGTAAATAAACACGTTTTTTGGAGTTTATTCCTCAAGAAACGATTTAATCTAAAGCACCTGACAAGAAAATTTGATGCGTTGAAAAACCATTACGTACCTCGTTAATATAGAATAATAAGTATTTATCATATAAACTTTATACATCAAAGTGTATTGTTTAATATTATTGCTGATATTTTAACCTTGATCCGCCTGGTCCCTAAGCAATCACCGCAGCCCATACACACCGCAACTGCATTACCTCGATCCTCCTTGAGACACGAGCTCTAAATCACAATTGTATTCAATTCAATACAACACCTTTCAAACTGGAACACATCACTCATACGGATTTACAATACGCCTAACACCAATTTACTTCCCAACAAATTTTCTAACCCCAACCATTTTCAATAGCAGTTCTTTGCCACTATTCAAGCTTTAGGGCCTCCATGCTGGGTTCAAAAATTTTTAATGTGGCTAACAGCGACTAAAAATAACAGGACTTAAAGATCATTTCTATTCAGAGGATAGTAACGGGCTGCGTCGAGTCCGACCGTGATGGCAATCGACGTGACCTGACTTACTGACCCGGATTCTAAAGCAAAATGCTTCGCTCGTTTTGACCTGCTTTACCTGTACTTCCACCAATTTAGGGCTACGGTGGACTGTTTTGTGCATTTGCAAATACTCTTGGAACTGTTTTATATTTAAAATTTGTTTTACCGATTTTTTTTTTGGTATTTCGATATTGCTTGTTAGGTGTTCATTGGTTGCCAGAGCCCAGACATGACAACGGGAATAATACCTACCTACCCACGTTGAATCAAAAAATTGTTTTATAAATTATATTGCTCTTTGTTTTTAATTTTACTTTTAGAATTAATTTATACGAGTAATTTCTAATTCTTTGTCTGAAATAAAATTCAAGATTATTCACTTAGAAGATTAATTTTTGAATAAATCAAAGCTGTCAATGCTCTGTCGTGCGTAGAGCCAACGAACTATGTACATTTAAGGGACGGAGTGCGTCGCCCTCGTTCGAAAGTCCGTCTTCTAGGAGAACGGTTCAATGACCTCCGCCCTTACTGAATAACATATTATTATCGGGTTTTTGTACGGAGCAATAGCCCTTCCCTCGGAACGTGAAATGCCACATTCCTTGTGTCTCGCCAGATGTGGTCCTTTTTTTTTATAGTGCAATTTGTAATTTCAATTGTCACGGCCGCTATTCACTTTTTGTACATGGAACAGCCCAGAGAATGTGCATGATGACAAACTTATTGTAGTAAAAAATAAATAAGAGCTCGTACTATTATTATCTGCCAGTGATGCTATCAAATTTTATTCATATTTTATTCCAACTTTTATATTTATAGTAGGTATGGATTTCTTTCGAACGATTGTTTTTATTAATCTTGATGATTGCCAATATTTACTTTTTTAATTTGCTGATTCTCCATTGCCAGTTCTCCGATTGGACAAAACCGATTTCTCAAAATTGCCGCATCAACTTCAAAAAGCAAGATTGAACGCCTCATCTAATTTCATAATATGTGCATTTATTTGGCGCTAAAATAAAAGGATAACCATGGATCATAAGTTTTATTATTAAGACTTGGCTACACCATATTTAGTTCTTATTCAATAAAATTCACGCCACCCTTTTTGCCGATGCCGACATCTACGGATGTGATGCAAGGACTGCTATTAATAATACTATAGTAAACAATTTTTATTTTTCATTTAAAAAAATGTATTTACCTACCTTACCCTAATTTGCATTTCAATTAATTTTAATTTTTTAACAGAATCAAAATTCTACTTTAAAAAACGCCTTTTCGTAAAATTACCATGCAAGATTACGAATCATTTATTTGGAATGCACAACTCAAATTCATATACTCTCAATTTCAGAGATTCATAATATTATGATGAATCGACGAAACACTATTGCACTCTTTTGTTAATAAGAGATCGTGCGTAATCATCCGTATAACGGAGCAAACGCCTGCACAGGTTCAATGAACCTTGATCAGGGACAGGGTCGACGCCCTATCCAGGTGAGTCCTGCCTAGTTATTTTTAAATTAACACTCTTGCAACCTGAAGTCATTTTTGCGATCCACATGAAGCCAGAGAGATTTAAGTCTAGACTCGACAAGTCACGTAGACAAAGACACGCTAGTGAACTCTGAACGGCGTAAACAATCATCGGCAGTATGAAAGAGCATTAAACTCTTTTGTAAATAATGGTTTGCTTTTAGAAGCTAATTATTATTTTATATTATTCACTTACATCGTTTTCAAACGAAGCACTGTGACCGAAACTAAAATCTAATTGAAAAAAAAAAAAAAAATAGTGTCGAACTAAGCTTTTGAAACACGTGTAAATAAATTTGCAAACGTGTTTTAAAACATTTTTATGTCAAATGCAGTTCTGGTTTCGCAATCTCATGACAAAGTGCATTATGTAATTTTGACGTACTTTGTTAACGTTTGCTTTCAATCGACACCATTAATAAACACGTGTAAGACTGTATTGACGTGTGATTTATGACGCCATGCGTCACGCTACAAAGGAAAAATAATTTGATAACATACGTATAAATATCTTTATGTGCATAATAATTACTATGATTAAAAAAGCCAACAAATATCTTAAAATTTAAATGAAAGTACTTTGAAGTAAATTACTTTGAAATGAAAATCTTTAACTCTTTGGAAATTAAACTCAAATTGTACAATATTTATTTTAAGTTAGTAAAATTATAAGTCTAATGCTGCAGTAGACAATATTCAAGAATTAATTCTGGCTTATTGAAATAACAACAAAACCAGTTTATTTCCTGTCCGAGCTTGTATTTATTGTACATACTTCAATAGAATAATAGTAAAAGTAATAATGAAAATTACACTAAAAACATATTAAGTTGTATTTTTGACAATGTTATTATTGTATGACAGTTTTTTTTTTTATTTATTTTCATGCCAGGCCTGGTATGTTTAGTGTTACCTTTTGTTTAATGCCAAGTTCTTCGTGTAATGTATATAAAGATAAGAAGGGCTGATATGTTATATATATTATATCAAAATTTATAATGCAAAGGGCTTCCTAGAAAATCAAAACTTTATTAGGGTGTGATAGGTAGAGAAAGAATCTCATAGATACCTGATATTAGAGGTTGGGCTACTTGATCTACTCAATTTTTCTTTGGTAAAGCATAGTATTTTTTATTCTAATATGCAGTATGGTTTTGGACCTAGAATAAGCAGGGCAGAGTTTATCCATTCAAACTAAAAACTGAGTTATAATTTACATAATATTTCATCGCCTATTTCCAGTAAGTATATTTAATATTGTGCAATAAGACAATTTTAAACAAATGTGAAATTTAAAAAAATAGTTTTATTGTTGGTTTCCAATAATAAAATTATATAGCCATTACATGTGTAAATATTATAAAGACAAAGGCCGTTAAACAAAACTTAATGAAACAAGAGAAACTATAGTGACACAACTTTTAATTTTTGAAGGGAGATGAAGACTTTGATCTATATCAAATCTCATGCTCTCATGTAGTGTTTCCTATATGTACATAATGTTTACAATAACAAAACAAAGCAGACTCAATTCATATTCTGAAAAATCACAGACTATGTATTGGTTATCCTCACCACAAGTGTCCATTGGTTATTCTAACCACTAATGTCCACTGTTTAGTATTGAAGGCCAATAGTTGGTTATTTCAAATTATTCAATTCTTTACTAAAACATTTTACTAATCTTTACGAAATTGGTATATGGAAGTATTACAAAGAAGTCATAACATGGTATTTTTGCAAAATTTCATGGAGTCTTTGTTGTTGGAATAAACTTTACTATGTCGAAATCAAACTTCTAAATGTTGCTTAGAAATTAACAGGTATAAAAGTATATTCTTTGTTTTTCATTTCAATCGCAACTAAATATAGGTTAAGTCTTTTGTGGAATATTGTGATACTAGATAATATGACACACCAGCTGTGTATTTTTGATGATAATTAACATACTGATAATGCTTTTATACATTACAGGCGGATTAAAGTTTTATTTCAATCTTCAAAGGCTTTTAATTCAAATATATTTTAAGATAAGATCCAAGATAACCTACCTACCCACATATATACAATATACAATATTAGAGTCACGAAAGCAGTACATCATACTGACTCATCCTGCCGCACGTACGTCTGTAGCCATAAATGTGTAAAGTTTCACCAGAACCATCGCGAACAATAACATGTCTATGAAGCTCAATACGTGAGCAGAAACGTGTTTAACATTAATTAGTTTACTTTACCAGTTGAACAGTACTAACTAATNACCCACATAGATACAATATACAATATTAGAGTCACGAAAGCAGTACATCATACTGACTCATCCTGCCGCACGTACGTCTGTAGCCATAAATGTGTAAAGTTTCACCAGAACCATCGCGAACAATAACATGTCTATGAAGCTCAATACGTGAGCAGAAACGTGTTTAACATTAATTAGTTTACTTTACCAGTTGAACAGTACTAACTAATTAAGCGGACGATAAATAACAGATGTAAATGGATTAAAGAATGGTTTTTCATTTAGATCCATGACGCTTGCTGACGTTCGTACGTTCGTGGCTAATAGGGGACACGACCTTCGCGGCCATGGTTGACGCAATCTTTGTGCAAATTTTGAAAGATATGAAATACAATTTAACTTACCTTCACAGCCATACACATTGAATAGAAATTGAACGGTGGCAGCCGTGAGCAGCCGAAGAAATTCACCACACACGCAAAAACGTGTGCACCGCACAGAAAACTTGATGTACTAAAATTTTATGTTGCCAGCTTGGAATTATTGGATTTTATAAATTGCCACAGCTAAATTTTGCAATTATACCAAATTTAATTCACCAATTAGCTATACATAATCAGGCAGTTCTGAATGTTTTCCCATGGGTTTTTCAATCCTTTTTCATTTTTTAAGTCGCTATTAACGAGCTTTAAACGTGTTTATTAACGTGTTTAAACAATCGCTTACGTAAATCGCAACCCAATTAAATTATTCATTAACTAAACATTCACAAAATTTATTAATTGATATTTAATTTTATTTTGAGTACATATATACTACATATTTAACGATATTTATAATTAACATAGCCTTATAACACAATCTCAATGTAACACATAAATCATCAATCATATCTCAATGAAATAAATTATGTGTTACATCGGACTGTATCAGTTCGTATTGTGGTAAAAATATATGCTGATCTGTTTTTCTAAATACGGCAAAAATATGCAATAAGTATAGGTAGTGTAAATAATGGGAGTTTTACCCTTTATGTAAAATTTTGTAAATCGAATATCTCTGCTTCCATATTCAGAGTAAATTAGGCGTCAAGGTCTAACGCTAGTGTAGGAAGCGTAAATGAGATTATAGTAGATTTATGCAGAGTGAAGTATGCTGGATTAAAGTGAAGTGTGGTAGTTTATGGCGCTGTTTTTTAAATCCTTCCACTTGCTATTAAGCCCCACCTTAATTCGCTCCCTTTTAGCGGACCATTTTTAATAAACCTTTTTTATTCTACATAGGTATTCTAGTAACTTCGAAATGTTATAGGTACTAACTAAGTCGTCGTGGCCTAAAGGATAAGACATCCGGTGCATTCGTGTGTAGCGATGCACCGGTGTTCGAACCCGCAGGCGGGTACCAATTTTCCTAATGAAATACGTACTTAACAAATGTTCACGATTGACTTCCACGGTGAAGGAATAACATCGTGTAATAAAAATCAAACCCGCAGAATTATAATTTGCGTAATCACTGGTGGTAGGACCTCTTGGGAGTCCGCACGGGTAGGTACCACCACCCCGCCTATTTCCGCCGTGAAGCAGTAATGCGTTTCGGTTCGAAGGGTGGAGTAGCCGTTTTAACTATACTGAGANTCACAAAATTTATTAATTGATATTTAATTTTATTTTGAGTACATATATACTACATATTTAACGATATTTATAATTAACATAGCCTTATAACACAATCTCAATGTAACACATAAATCATCAATCATATCTCAATGAAATAAATTATGTGTTACATCGGACTGTATCAGTTCGTATTGTGGTAAAAATATATGCTGATCTGTTTTTCTAAATACGGCAAAAATATGCAATAAGTATAGGTAGTGTAAATAATGGGAGTTTTACCCTTTATGTAAAATTTTGTAAATCGAATATCTCTGCTTCCATATTCAGAGTAAATTAGGCGTCAAGGTCTAACGCTAGTGTAGGAAGCGTAAATGAGATTATAGTAGATTTATGCAGAGTGAAGTATGCTGGATTAAGGTGAAGTGTGGTAGTTTATGGCGCTGTTTTTTAAATCCTTCCACTTGCTATTAAGCCCCACCTTAATTCGCTCCCTTTTAGCGGACCATTTTTAATAAACCTTTTTTATTCTACATAGGTATTCTAGTAACTTCGAAATGTTATAGGTACTAACTAAGTCGTCGTGGCCTAAAGGATAAGACATCCGGTGCATTCGTGTGTAGCGATGCACCGGTGTTCGAACCCGCAGGCGGGTACCAATTTTCCTAATGAAATACGTACTTAACAAATGTTCACGATTGACTTCCACGGTGAAGGAATAACATCGTGTAATAAAAATCAAACCCGCAGAATTATAATTTGCGTAATCACTGGTGGTAGGACCTCTTGGGAGTCCGCACGGGTAGGTACCACCACCCCGCCTATTTCCGCCGTGAAGCAGTAATGCGTTTCGGTTCGAAGGGTGGAGTAGCCGTTTTAACTATACTGAGATCTTAGAACTTATATCTCAAGGTGGGTGGCGCATTTACGTTGTAGATGTCTATGGGCTCCAGTAACCACTTAACACCAGGTGGGCTGTGAGCTCGTCCACCCATCTAAGCAATAAAAAAAAAACTAGATTCACCAGGCGAGTAGGTGAGCTCACGAGGCTCTAACCTGTGCACGTCGCTAACACTAGTCTTAGCAAGAGCAGTGCTTCGCAGAATCTACCATCGGATCGGAAATGCAATCCACTGAAAAGATCCGGCGAGAAACTCAGTGGACTGTTAGCTAAATCAGTAGTTTAGTTTACTCGCCGAACCCTTCCGTCGCTTGGGGCAGGTTCGAAGAGAACGTTGACCGGTGCTCGAGATACCTAAAACACCGTTAGTGGATCGGGAAGATCCGAAATGACGTGTAATAATACACTGAGACAGCAATTCTACCCTCCATCATAACAAATTAAAGCCTTCGTCAAACAGAACGCGTACTTAACGTCGCGCTCTTCAAATTGAATAGATGAGTCTAACGCTCCTTGACGCAACGCATTCGCCAAATCATAGTGCCTTTCAATAGCAGTGTGAAAATTTAAAAGTATTAAGAAATCGAGTGATTCAGATGTGGCATTGTATAAGCATGGGTATTTTCTAACTATTTATATCATTTTTTACAAATTTTATTTTAGCGTCCGAGTGAATGTGTATTAAAATACTAGATAATGCCCGAAAAAATGATACAAATAGTTAGAAAATACCCATGCTTATACAGTGCCCCATCTGAATCACTCGATTTCTTAATACTTTTAAATTTTCACACTGCTATCGAAAGGCACTATGATNTATAAGCATGGGTATTTTCTAACTATTTATATCATTTTTTACAAATTTTATTTTAGCGTCCGAGTGAATGTGTATTAAAATACTAGATAATGCCCGAAAAAATGATACAAATAGTTAGAAAATACCCATGCTTATACAGTGCCCCATCTGAATCACTCGATTTCTTAATACTTTTAAATTTTCACACTGCTATCGAAAGGCACTATGATTTGGCGAATGCGTTGCGTCAAGGTGCGTTAGACTCATCTAGTCAATTTGTGTGACATGAAAAGAGCGCGACGTTAAGTACGCGGCGCTAAGTACGCGTTCTGTTTGACGAAGGCTTAAACTACCACCATTAAACAATTGCGCTACTGTTTTCGTTCACGTAGTGGATGACGCCGTTTTGTGTTGTTAATGGCTTCCTGAAATATATATTAATAAAAATAATTTGTGTTTAATTTAATTTGTATAACATTTTTATTACATAGATAAGTGTTTGTGTAATAGTATATATTACATTATCGCATATTCTCCAGAACACAGATTACATGAACATATTCTCATTAAAGCCTCCTGGAGGTGGAAGGTGATCAGCGTCAGGAGGTGGCCTTCTTCCCGGGATGGGTTCACCAACACCGGGGGGCGCAAACGGATCGAAACGTGCCCCGGGGGGAACCGCTGCTCTGTGAATTAATGTAATTTTTGCGTAAACAAACATACAAGTATACAGTATACATTATTCTTACATGCTTACGACGTGGGCCTGTCTATTGTGAGGTCCATTGTTGTTATATTTTGTTTCGACAATGAATGATTTTATTCTTGACCATAACAGCATTTTGTAGTTCTAACAGCTATTTATTGTTATTTTTGTTTTATTACATATATATAAATATTCAAACACCCATATATAAATAGAACAGGGAATCCTAGTTGAACGGTAAATTATCATGTGTAAAAAAACCCGATAAATCTATTAATTAAATAACTAATTTTCTATGTTGTCATGTGTGTCAACAGATATTCTCTTTTCTGATGGATTATTTAAAGAATTGACGAGCTTTTGTGATTTCAAAAATAATTATTATTGTTTGAAATGTTTTCATTATAAAACGAACCAATCGGAATAAAGATACAAACTAACTACATATTATTATATAATTTTTTGTACTTTAAAATTTGTTTTCCCTGTAGAGGTTAAAAACCATTCTTTAATAACCAACTGTTTTTTTTTATTATTGCTTACGTGAGCGATCGAACTGACGATCCATCTTATGTTATGTGGTTGTGGAGCCCATAGATAACAACAATGTAAAAGCCGCCACCCCTATTTGGAGACATGAGTAAGTCTCAGTTTTACAATACAACGGCTGCCCCTCCCCGAACGAACCGAAACTCATCACTGCTTCACGACAGAGTGGTGGTGCCTACGCGCGCAGGCTCAAAAGAGTAGTAGCAACTATTACATTGTACGAAATTTAAAATAATTATTTCGTTGTTGACTAATGCTAGAGGTACTGGTAGCATTGGCGACCGTCGCCTAATCTATTTCTATTTAAAAAAAACAACAACAATTTGAGTCATTGCTTGTTTTTTTTTTGCTTAGATGGATGGACGAGCTCACAGCCAACCTGGTGTTAAATAGTTACTGGAGCCCATAGACATCTACAATGTAAATGCGCCACTCACCTCGAGATATAAGTTCTAAGGTCTCAGTATAGTTACAACGGCTACCCCACCCTTCGTACCGAAACGCATCACTGCTTCACGGCGGAAATAGGCGGGGTGGTGGTACCTACCCGTGCGGACTCCCAAGAGGTCCTACCACCAGTGATTACTTAAATAATAATTTTGCGGGTTTGAGTTTTATTACACGATGTTATTCCTTCACCGTGGAAGTCAATCGTGAACATTTGTTGAGTACGTATTTCATTAGAAAAATTGGTAACCGCC
This sequence comes from Bombyx mandarina, assembly GCF_003987935.1. Next base: position 922,128 of record NW_021011509.1, on the reverse strand, counting down.
TGCGGGATTCGAACACCGGTGCATCGCTACATACGAATGCACCGGACGTCTTATCCTTTAGGCCACGACGACTTAATACGATTTGCATAAGGGGTGCTTACTAAAAGTAGGTGTAGTTATTGTAATCCCGCTTTGGTGGCTTCCACAATCCTGTCTATTTCTGTCTCCAAGTATTCATATCTCAGAATAATGAAGGTGATCGTTCTTAGAATACAAACGAATACGGTCTGAGGGAACGGACACCAGTAACACATACGATCTGGTCTCTATGGGCTCATGGATGTTCAACTTTTGTAAAAGGTATCTGTGTCAGCAAGAAGCGTATGAAATAAATCAAAGAAGGTCTTCAAGAGTACTTATTGTTTACAGCCTTTTGATGGTAAACTGACATAGTCATGTGAGAGGATTTAGATGCTCATCTGCTCATGTTGTTGTCAATGAAAAATCTCAGATACTTATGTAAGATTTTTACACAAACCTTGGCAATCCACCTGGAACACCCAGGCCTGGGTTCTCAATGTCTCGACGTGGAGCAAACGGGTTAAATATCATTCCACCCCCGAAAGGAGAGAACGGATCGAGATCTGAATGGCCAACGTTACGGCCAGGAGGAACTGCCCTGTATGAAACATAAATTAATAATTGTCACTCATTTAACTAATATTTACTACTGGCAAACTCGTTTGTACATATCCTGGGGGCTGCATACCAAAACAGATTAGATTAAAGCAGAAAAACCATATTCTAAGTTTTTTTTTTTTTTTCAAATACAGAAGCCAACAAATTCTGAAAATGTGTGATAGATGAACTTTTCCCCGATAATCGAAATGAGGCATTAAAGCTAGGACCCAATTTTGAAAATTCTTCCACGTTTTTACTAAAAAGTTGCGATCATAAAGATCATATCGATATATACTTATGTATAAATAAAATTTTATAAAAAAATATTTCTTCAGAGGTTATAAAGTAAAATCCGTAATTATATTACAATCAGGTCTTATTGTAATATTATAGTATCCGTTTTATTTAGCGAGTTTAAATTAACTTTTAATTGTAATTATGAAAACGTGGAACAGTTTCAAAACAGAGGTTGTATTACGATCCGATTAAAATCATTGGCAGCTGAATCTACGCAAGCATAGAGCAGGCACACAAGGTTCACGAACGAAGGAAGGTCATGGCTTAAGGAGAAATTGGCCCTTATGTTCCACCTGATGCGAAAATATTGCTCTAACACTATAAATCTTCAACAGCTGCCAAATGCAAGCTCGTGTATAAACCTATTTTATACCCATATTATGTCAAACAACTGTAATAGAAATATATTATTTCGAACTCATACTATCAACCTTAGATTAATTATGGGTACAAAAGATGAGCCACTAGCCCCCGAAACCGAGCATTCTTTACCATAGATCTTGTGAATCGGGATTAACTCCGGGTCTGGGTCTGGGAGGAATTCTCAGTGGATCATCTGAAGGCCTTCTAGTGTTTGAATGATCTGAAATTTTTAAACATTTGACCTTGAGATAAAAATACGGTCACGTAAATCAGCACATTGAATTTCAGGTGGACCATAAGCTGACTACAGTCAAACTTTAAAAAAAACTAAATGAAATGGAGTCGAAATGTTTGAATGCATACTGTACCAGTTTATTGAATATTTAATAATCAAAAAGCACATTTAATTTTATGTGCTCCCTTATTTTATTTAGCAAATTTTAACCACTTATTTCCATACGTTATTTACATAATTAAAATGGAAGATTGAGTTTAATTGATGTCGTCATGAGCTTACGGAGCAGACGCACAGTGTACTCTCGATTTGTATGAATAACATTGTGTAGGTTTCATCCAGCCTATTTCTGTCGCAAAACAATCACGTATTTTGATTTAAAGAGTAGGATAGCTTTTGTATTAAAACTACAGACCGTTAACTAGAAAATCGTGTGTCACAGTGAGTGGTAGTACTCAAATTTATATATCTATAGGCACCGGTAGTCCTTTATCATCAACTGGGCCATAAGCACGTTCAAGCGTCTGTACAAGAAATGTTATAATCTTGAAACAGCAGTGACTGAATATCTTTTGCATGGCAAATAGGATATTCATATTTTTTTATTTTTACTCAACACAAATACATAATACTAAATTTGCTTGTGATGGTTGTTAAATTTTTGTATGGCAATATGAGAGGGGCAAGTATTATATTTCTGCCTATTTCTAATACGCAGTAGTCTCTGAATTAAATGGTCAGTGGTTTTGCAACTTAAACCTTATGTTTTCATAGGAGTGGCAATGCGTTGTGATGTTTATAAGATGTGCCATGCAATCTAAAATAATCATGAATGTGTTTTCTACTTGACACAAAAAGTCTATTATGAAAGAAGAGTAAATTGAAAACAAAAACTTAAAACATTAATTTAATTTTTCCTCTAAGTTCTACATTTAGTATGTACTAACCAATTTTTTAATATTATCTAAAAATGAAGCGTGTAGAATAGTGAAGGAGCTGTGATAAAATCAGCCAAATTGCACACTTTTTATATTCTAAAATCTACTTAAAGCATGAGCAGTTAGTTATAAGGCTGAAAACTTATATTACAAAAATTTTGTTTAAAATTTTGTTAATTACCTGATGCAGTCTGTGTTTCCGAAGTAGCTGTTGGCTTGTCTGTGATGCTATCAATTAGATCTCGCTTTATAACAAAAATGAAATCTTTGTAATTCGGCATCATGACGTCTATGGTTCCATTTGATTCTTTCAGTATTTCGTCTATCTTTACACCTATGTTCGTAACAGCAAGGTCTTCAGATCTCTGTACAGAGTTGAGTATTTTGTTAATCGTATGTGGAACTTCATAAGAGACAACATTAATACGGAATTTGTGGGTTGATGAAGACAAAATAATTCATGAAATAGAAAAGGGAAAACAGGTGATTTACAAACTCTCACAACATTCATTTACATACACTACTAGACTTGAAGACTAATAATGACAGAAGAATGTTATTATTATGTTTTATTATTTTATTATGAACTTAAGCACACATGTTTGGTAACAAGTGAGTTCATTAGATGTCTGTCATAGACCTTTCATACTTTAGTGATGTCTATTTTTATACAAACTGCACTTAGCAATCCTTTTAATAAAAAAACAACAGGTACCCTCACTAATACATTACAGTTATTTATTGTTACTTGTAAACTATTAACCTTTGGTATTGGAGAATGGATCACTAATTTACACCAGTTATCTGCAGTAGCATGGTGTGATTTTTTAATGCACTAGATAGAGGATAGATTGAAAAGAAGTTTAGGGACACATCTACTAATCTATTAGATAGTTGGTTATCATATGTTGAGTTACATTTTCTAACTAAAACATTTGTTATCTTTTAAATAACATTGATAGCATCATAGAAACTTTCTATATCATTTCAATATTTTTTCCTAGTTCGATTTTAATTTTTAATACCTACTAAAATTTGTCATCAGCATTGAGAAAACGAATCTCCCCCCTGACAAACCCCTCCTGAGCAGTGACCTCGAGACACTGTTCGGTATGGGGGACGCGGTCATCCTGGCAGGCGATTTAAATTGCCACCACACTAGGTGGAACTGCCATCGCACGAATGTGAACGGTAGGCGTCTCGACGCGTTCATAGACGACCTCACATTCGAAGTATTCAACCCCCCGACCCCCACGTGCTATCCGTNACGGAGATATTTACGTATATTCATGTTTCATTTTATGTACGCACTGAAATACTGTTATATTGTTTTCCTGCGAGTTAAAGTGCTGAGTAAGAACGAGATAGATATATGTTTATGTATGTGCCTTCAAAATGGGTGCTATTTATATAAGCAATTGTACGTATAGAACAATATGTCGTGTCCCTACTATATAGGTCTATGGACAGAGCCCATAAATATCAAAATTTGTAAATACAGCCACCCACCCGCCATCAAATCAAAATGTATTACTGCTTCACTGCAGAAATAGACAGGTTGATGGTCCCTATTCTTGTAAGCACACAATTTTATTTCATGCGTGTTTGATTTTTATTATTTCATGTTATTCCTTTAAGACTTTAGATTTTTGAATGCCATTTGTATTATTAAACACGAAGTTTATTCATAAATGCTCAGAAGCGTGTAACTTATTTTAGAACTCAGAAGAGTGTAACATAAAACTGGTTACTAGTTTCATAATTACCATTAAATTTACAATTAAATTTCCATCAGTGTTTAAGCCATGCAGAATATAGAGTTTAGATTCGAGAACATATCTTATTCTGTAGTTCTCAGTGTCGTTCCATCCTTCAGGAAGTAGCTCACTTTTAGGTTCATCGCCAGTGATTGTTCTCTGAAATGAAATATTTAATGGCTTTAAACGACAGTAAATTCTTGTTCATTTTTTTAAATATAAAAGCATTATTTATTAAATTGTTTAAAATTCTATCAAAATTTCAGATTACTGTTTATTTACAAAAATAATAGTGCATGTCTTGGTCTCAGCATTGTATTGTATTGTTATGGTATTTCACAAATCACATGTTATCTGCCTTTTAAGATTCAAATCATTATAGTTAGTGACTACTTAGATAACATAAACTGTTTTGCATCAGAGCTCATAAAAAAATTGCATGGATATTTTATAGTGATATTTAAAGCAACAGATTTTTGGCACATCTATATTATTAAAAACTAAAGGTACAGGATGAACGTTTTCCTAAATTTTTAGTCATTTGTTTTATTTATTTGGCCCTTACATTTACACTTCGTTTTATACATTGATTGTGTATGATTACTTATGTATAAAGATATACATATAATTATGTATTTGATTGTATTTTGTTAAGTATAAGCACATTAAGCACTGTTTAAGTCTCGTTAAACAGCGTAACCTAATTTACTGTCAGAAAACTATTCTATTATTCTTGACTTTTACATTATTGTTAACCTCCACACACGAAAAAAAGTCATTACTTTCAAGTCTTTTTGAATGTCTGTAATGTCGTATATGTAATATATAGCACAGCTAAGGATAGGTAGAGCTAGCACAGGATAATCCAGAAGAGAGTAATTAAGGAAGACCACAACCCTCAATATTGAGGATTATCAATGCAATGAGGATAATGTTGTAGTTCGCAAAGTATAGTTTGAGATACTCTCATTATATTCCGCCATGACATTGTCGGCCTTCTTCTTCTGAATTCTTTTGCTTTTCTCCACTGCTTGTAAAGCACACATTTGCTACATATTATTTGTGCTTGGTCATACCAGTTTAGAAAAGTAATTAGCAGAGCTTAGTTTATTTTAGTGCCTTAGTAGGCGCCACCAACATATGGGCCATGGTAACCACCAACATATGGTAAGTGGTTACCCTCGCTCATGGATGTCAGCAATGCCAGGATCATGGCCAAGTTGCTGTTTACTTAGTAGCCGCCACCAACATATGGGCCACGGTAACCACCAACATATGGTAAGTGGTTACCCTCGCTCATGGATGTCAGCAATGCCAGGAGCATGGCCAAGTTGCTGTTTACTTAGTAGCCGCCACTAACATATGGGCCACGGTAACCACCAACATATGGTAAGTGGTTACCCTCACTCATGGATGTCAGCAACGCCAGGGGCATGGCCAAATTGCTGTTTACTACTGTTTAAGCACTGGAATTCGCTTGTCCAAGGATAATGGAAACTACTCACGATCAGGTGGAACATAGGTATTACCTTCGAGAGATACATTCTAATTTGAAGAGACGAAAAAAGAAATTCATCAGTACTTAACTTAATGTAGTAGGGCTCAAAAATCAATACAAATGAAATCTATTTTAAATTTTGTGCTTATAAACAAAATGAAGGGACGTTGAATCTGCTGATTAATTAATTCCACTATAATTTCAGTAGATATACTGTTTACGTGTTTTGTTGTGTTTTAAACGACGCATTTTATATCGTATATAACTAAAAATTAGTAATGTGAATTGTAAGAATTCCTTGTTTGATTTTATTATTACCTCATCACTTAAACCGATGCTTCGAAAACCCCTCCTTGTTAAATTCCAGTGAATAAAAGCAATTATTATGTCAGACTGTTTTTTTATATCCCTCTCAATTGTTTTGAATGTTAAATCCCAGCCAAACAGCGGGTCTGATGCCATTTTGACTATAATAAATGTCCACTATGGTAGCTATAATTGATAGAAACACTTGTTAAATCCGTTCAAAGTATTTCAAGACAGCTGAGTTGTTGTGATAACTTCAAAAAATGGTTCCCCTATGTTTTGTATCATATGTTCAAGCAATAGACATGCAATACAAACAGGGATGGCGATTCGAGATCGATTAATCGAAGAAACGATTTCTCGAACCAAAAGATTTTTTAAAATCGATATGTAGTTCTGAATCGATTCAGTGAATCACCCTTGAAAATCGACATTCGATTTTTTTCAGTTTTGGTAAAAACCATAAAATTATTCCCAATTAAGAATTTGAATTAATTTTTCAACCACTAAATAATCAGTGACCATATTTTTGCGATAATTCGATACTCAGTTAACTTTACACTTTTTTGATTCCATCTCTTTTAATACTTATTAATATAATAATATTATATAATTATAATATAGAGAATAGAGGATTGGTTGAATGTACCCGTAATATTACGGTGTTGTCGGTGACAAATACACTTAGAAAATAAATGTCTTCTTTTAAACCTGAACTGATACTTTGATAATTAAAAAAAGAAAATTCTATATGTCAGTGGCGGATTAAAGGTCCAGAGCGCCCTAGGCAATCACTTTACCGGCGCCCTTGTACCGGCCATAAAGGGCCCTCATAATACTATAAATTTTAACTAGTTGTTTTTGCAATTACGATGACGTTGTATCATCAAACACTAGACTTTAGTAGACCAGGACCCTTGTACTTACGCTAATGTACGAATGAAATACAAACAAACCCGCAATATTGCTTAATACGAGTATATCGATGCTTGTGCAATATCATTTATTATAGATTTAGATTATAGATCAGCATTTAGTTCTTAATCGTCGATATCTTATTTTCTTTATTCATTTAAAAATTCTGAGCTCGCGCCCCCCTTGTAACTACACGCCCTTAAGCACGTGCCTAGTTTACCTTATGGATAATCCACCTCTGATTATTGTCATTATCGAATTCCCTGAGCTAAACAATTCCGTGATTTTACTGATAAGAGATCATTTATTATATCATATCATATATTACATTGTAAATGCAAACTTATAAAAAATCCATTTTTAAGGAATCGATCTTTTGGACCTCGAGTTTTTTGTGAATCGATTTATTAGGTTACGATTTGAATAAATTTAAAAATCGATCTTTTTCGTCAAGAATCGCCATCCCTAAATACAAATACAACGCAGAATCTATGAGTAGAGAATCTTGTTTAAATGTGTATTATTATCTATGGTAGAGAAATCGCTAACTCACGCCTGAACCATAGATCTTTCTTGATTTGTCTATTTGCTAAGGCAAAGGGATCGGTAATTCAAATGAAAAAACAGTGAAGAATTTGAAAACTGAAACGGAACAAGAAAAATGAGATGCATTAATAAGAAATTGATTATGAAACTAAGCGATATGAAATGAAATTGAAGACAACACCGAGCATCAATGAAATAGTTTAAATTTAGTAATTCAGTGGACTCTGTGAGTTTACCCGAGAAACAATGCCTAGTGACTAGTGACTATTTTATTAGTGTTCACACTTGTGCATGTGCAAACATGATAAACAAGTTAAAAACCACAATTCTAACAGTTTAATTATATGTTTATTATTGCGTCTAAACTCTAGCTCATCACACACAACATGGAAATATATTAAACTAAATTAGTCAATTATGAAACGTAGTTTGCTTTTTTTTTTTTTTTTTTTTTTTTTTCCTACCTAAGCTGATAGCCCTAGCGGCTATGTCAGCGTAACCCTAACTTTAGTAGGTGAGCTCACGGGGCTCAAACCTGACGATGTTGCTAACACGAACCCTAGCAAGAGCCGTGCTTCGCAGAATCTACCACCGGATCGGAAACGCGACCCACTGAGAAGATCCGGCGAGAAACTNATAAAAAAGATAGGGAGTTCACATAGGTAATATAAACAAATAAGTAAATATGTTCATTATTTATCTTTCAAGAGATAATATAGGTATACATTATAATAACTTTTTTACACAGTCGAAATTATATTCCTAACATTAGTAAAATAACATTTTAATACGATAGGTAAGAGGATGGAAAAAATGTATTTGGTCTAACTTAACGCCAATGTACATTATTTCATTTATTTATTTTTTTATTTATTTTATTAAACTGTATACCAATTAATTGCTCCTTCAGGATTTATGATTGTTTTTTTTTTCACGATTAAAACCGCGTAGAAAGTTTAGGCATTATAGTTGATGCATGCGCAGTACACATATTTTGCATACATTTATTCAACTAATAAAAATAGTAACTTAAACAAAAAACGAGTAATTTCGAAAGAGAACAAACGTGTTTTATATAAGAACAATCGAAAATGAATATTTACGAGTCATTAAGGATGAAAAAATATTAAAAATTGCATTAGAGGGGCTAACTTGTAGGTATATTTTTAAATAATTTTTTTAAATAAATAACTGCAGAACAAACAATTATTAACAGTGAACAATCATGAACAAATGATGAACAAACGAATTAATAGAAAATAAGTATAAAATAGGAAAAAAAAATTTTTTTGAGGGGCTAACTTCATTCACCTGAGTAGAGAATCTTGTTTAAATGTGTATTTTTATCTATGGTAGAGAAATCGCTAACTCACGCCTGAACCATAGATCTTTCTTGATTTGTCTATTTGCTAAGGCAAAGGGATCGGTAATTCAAATGAAAAACAGTGAAGAATTTGAAAACTGAAACGGAACAAGAAAAATGAGATGCATTAATAAGAAATTGATTATGAAACTAAGCGATATGAAATGAAATTGAAGACAACACCGAGCATCACTGAAATAGTTTAAATTTAGTAATTCAGTGGACTCTTTGAGTTTACCCGAGAAACAATGCCTAGTGACTAGTGACTATTTTATTAGTGTTCACACTTGTGCATGTGCAAACATGATAAACAAGTTAAAAACCACAATTCTAACAGTTTAATTATATGTTTATTATTGCGTCTAAACTCTAGCTCATCACACACAACATGGAAATATATTAAACTAAATTAGTCAATTATGAAACGTAGTTTGCTAAAAGCTTGTAAATGTAGACAGTGGCTCTTACTTAATTCTTGTTATTTGTCTTTATGGTATAGCAATAAACCTTCCAAGACAGTCCCAGATTACAACATAAAGATAGAAAGAGCATTCATGTTAAAGATAAAACGTTTTTCGTCATTTTTCACTCGAGATGTCTACCATAACTTTATACATACATATTTATGTACGGAGTATTTTATAAATGCTTAATATGAGAATATAAGTCTCAAACAACCAAATTTCTAGTTCTTGAAATCTTTATGTCAGCTCTATTTTAAAATTTGTTTCAAAAGCCCGCCAAAAAACTGTCAATCGAATGGCCAATTGCGAAAACCGATTTTAAACGGAAAATGATTTTGTAACTATTTTTGTTGAGAAAATCAAACTCGTAACTTTATAAATTTATTTTAAGATCTAGCCTTGAAATTTTCACAAAATTACGGTTTTGACAACGGTTTTTCGTTACCGGTTAGTAACTGAACATGCAAGCATTTATTCGTAAAAACAATATGGCCGACAGTGTCATTCCGGGGACGTCGTGATCGTAACGTGAAATAATGAATTTTGTAATTCTAGAATATGGGTGAATATGTGCAGTAAACTTCTTTACTATCGTGAAAAAAGTGTTGTGTTTTGATTCTATTTGTGTAATTTGTGTGCAAAATGGCGTCGGATAAGATAAAAGTCGCGGTTCGTGTTCGTCCTTTTAACAGGCGAGGTAAGTTAGTTTCATATTGCATATAAATAAAGAAATCGCTATCGCACAGGTGACCGTATATGCTTTTATCTCTCTATATAATGGCCTCTATAATCACGATAAATATTACTATAGAATGTAATAAGTTAAATATTTATGTAGTTTAGCACTTAGTTAGGAAAAGTAGTATTTTTTCTTGCTTACTAATCTAGATCAATTGTTACAAATATAAAAAGTAGTTACGTAGACAATAGACACATTTATTTTATTTCATTTCAAACTTTCGGTTTTTAGAATTTGAACTTTCATATATCTTTAACAATTTTAATATATCTTCAACCACTAATAAACTATTGAACCCACTCTGATCATATTTTAAAAAAAATATCTCAACATTAAATTTAAATTTTTTGGAAATTTTTACAGTAAAATGCATAAGCATGTATGTGCAAGCTTTTAATTTACAGAATCAATAGGTAACAATAAAAAGAAGTAAGTTCACATATAGTAGTATAAATGTTAGATTTTTGCAAAAAAAAAAACAGTAAATTTTACAATGAACCGCTTCAAGTCAAATGCTAAACATGTTTCAATAACAAAAAAACATTCATTCTATCTTGTTTTATCACACTAAATGCTACAAATACTAATAAGTATTTTATTCATAACTTAAACAGCAAGTTGAATTCTACAGTTTTAAGAGGGCCTTCAATAACATTATTCTTATCATCTCTAACAGTTTATGGGAAGACACTTTGTTAATGTAGGCTTTAGAAGCACAAAATTTATCACTTACACACTTGATAAAACTTACACTTAATAAAAAAACGTTTAGATTTTTTAAGCCTTTCTTCAGTATCTTCATTCAAACATTTAAAGTTATAGGACATTCACAATTTACAAAATTTATTTATTTTTATGTAGATTGTAGCAAATAAATTTTAAGTATTTCTGTAAATAGAATGGCAGTTTGCAAATTCAAATCTATTTTTACATGTAATCTATTCTATATCTATATAGTACAGTTATTGCTAGGTTGCATGAATTCACAAATAAATAGGAAAAAACCTAGTAATTAATATTATTTGTGGTAGAGCATCTTGAGAGTCTGCCTGGATTATACCACTGAATACTGACTGTTTATTTTTGTTGCCAAACAGCTATGTGGTTTGCTTTTGAATGCCAGTTAAACTGTTATTTCAATGCAGTTACATGAGACTTACACTTTGTGTCTCGGGGTAGGTGGTGTAATTTTTTATTTTTATTTTTCATAAATTCATTGACTTATTAGAATCTTGTTGGCTTTTCTTCAATTAACGCGTTTGATGAAAAGAAGGACTAATAACCTTTTATTTATTTAAAAAAGTACTGCCACATCACAAACATTTAACATTGAAAATAACTTAAACTAAGTATTTATGGCCTGATGCATATGACAATAATGGCGTACATAACATTCCTTTAACTAATACTAATTAACAACGAATATCCTAAAAATCAACCATATTTAAAATTTGTAATTAAATTTTTTTTGCCAAACAAAATTCAGAGTCAGTAAAACAGTTTGATTTGAGGTGACATTCCAAAACGGGATTGGAAGCAGCGTGCCGTGGACGCGCCGGTCGACCTCGCGTTAAGTCATTATTATGGTGGTCTATATGTTTTCGCGCAGATGATAAAACAGTATTAAGCACGCACTGACCGTTTGAAACCACGCTCCTTGTGACTGAACTTGACTTTGATGATAAAGCTAAATTCAGTAAGACAAAAACATACAAGTAAAGTGGCGACAGGAGATCGCGCTAAGTCCGCGTAGGATATGTTATATCCAGGTGTGAACTCGTTATGTTTCTACACCAAGCTTTAGGATGCCAATTCAATAGGCGTAGTATTAAGGTCTATAAAAACCCATGGTTTTATCAATTTTCGTCATCACAGAAACCAATGTTTTCAGAATATTAGAGTTAAGAAAAAATGTCGTAATAATACTGGATTTATTTTAAAATACACTGAATGAACTCAAGACTAAAAAATTCTCTTAATTTAGGTATACACTGAATGCTAAGAACGATGTTCGACTTAACTGAAATCAATGTTACAAACGAAAAATTAAGAGTTTGTTAGAATTAACACATCAATTAATCTTCCGTAAACCGCTGATTTGAAGAAAAGAAATTAATTTGGATCAATAAAAAATATAGCCTTCTAATGCACACAGTTTTTATGTGTTCAGATTGTCCAATGTTCATAAGCGACTCACAAACGAGATTTCTTATTTAACTAATTCGTATCTCGTAATTTCATTACATTAAAATTTTGTTACAGAACTCGAACTCGGCACACAATGCGTGGTGGAAATGGAAAATCAGCAGACCGTCTTACAATATCCAGTCTCGTCACACGAAAAAGAAAGGTAAACGAATCGACGCATTCAATTTTGTTTCTAGTCGTCCAGAATTATGATTAGAAATGTCTTAGAAAAAAATTTGAATTATAATACATTTTTCATAAATGTACTTTGAATAAATCTGGATATTTTCTGATATTAAAGACATTATTTTATTGTTTTAATTACATTTAAGACTTTTAAGCTATTGCATAGATTTTATCGCGGGCCTTGAGAGCGGAATCATGAAATTCCGTAACGAAAAAAACCTTCCACCCCTCACTACGTCTACTATGTAGCTCGCGTTCAACACATTCACACGTTGCGCTTGTGCAGTGTTTAAAGTAAGAATTCTAAACACCGATTTATGTACTATCAAAATATGTGATATAATTTCGTGGGTAACACAACGATAGCGCGATTTAGCTTTTCGTCAAGCGCTATCTATCGGCGACAAACGGAATTGTAAAATAGAAAATTATATCACATTACAATGCGTTGGGCATGCCATTTTCTATCGCTTAGTCGAAGAATTTTATTACTACTCCTACTACTCATTCAGTGATTGGAGTGGCATTAAAAATAAACTAGCTAAACCGTTGATTCTGGGCGAATGAGAATTAGAACTAGCATCCAAAGGCGTGTCTCTATCCCATGTAGCGCCCTCTAGTGAGTGCGCGGTCAAAATGGAATACTCACAATGTAGCAGATTCATTGAAAGTTAGCCCACTGAGTTTCTCGTCGGATCTTATTTTATTGTTGTTTTAGTATTAATTTAACGCGGCAGTCTCCGAGTGCCACACGTCTTTTTGTTAAAAGCAAGTTCCTCTGGATTTCCTGTCCGGCATAGTTGGATTAGCCGTTTAGGCTACCAATGATTGGGTAGGGGAAAAAACTGAATTAATTATTTTCCTTCAGTTATGTACATCTGTCCTCTATCATTTCCAGCTGTCCGCTACGTATAATTGTCTATTAATTTTGACATGTCATGATATCAGTATATTCCGTAGGGACGTTAATATGTTTGCGGTTTTATCTATCCTTGCCCTAGTTAAGATACGCGAGTAATTTACTTTTGGTACGTTCCGCTCGTGAAGTTTTCGCTTTGTTTTGTAAATAATACGATTCGCCTATTTCCGTATTTTAAGCACGAACATTGCAAGTCTTCGTTTGCAATAGAAATAATAAATTGTTTGCTTCAATTTTACTGTAACATGATTTCACTGCAGTATCATGTCATTCACTGTTTCTAAAAAAAATCAATAGACTTTGTTTTTCAATTCTGCATCTATTATATTCAAAAATATATTATTTAACCTAAGTGTACCCTTTTGTGCCTAAGTGTATTAAAAAAAACCGTTAGTTTTCGAGCCTGTGTTATTTGAGATGCTCTAATAACCATGTTGCTTGAAAATCTTGCGCAAGTAATGCAAGTTTGCAGCGAACATACCGAAAAAATAGAAACCGACCTATGGTAAAACAAAACATTAAGTTGATATTTTGGTTTATAAATAGAAACGTGCATGCATTTCGGTTCATTTAAGAGCTAGAGGGAGAAGTATCAAGGTTTGTCGTCGTCTGGTTGTTGTTTTTTCGTTTGGACCCCTTAATCAGAAATAACTCCTTTTAAGGACAAGCTACGAATCTCGTTTGTTAAATTCCTGTTGTTTGGTTGCATACCGCATATTATGCAAATAATGCCGTTTTGTGTTGCGATAAAACATGTTTATTTTGCGGAATAGTATTGAAAAATATATTGTATCTAAAAACGGGTAGAATTGTATTACTGAGTTTATGTAAATCTTGAAAATGATCGTCACTTTTTCTTATCGAGCCCACAAATGTGCTAGTGTTGTTGCTATCCCTAGTTGAGTCAGTGGGCTGTGTCTATGGGTTAATGGGTTATTTAATGGGAATTAACCCATAGACACAGCACACTGAGTTTCTCGCCGGATCATCTTAGTGGGTCGCGTTTCCGATCCGGTGGTAGATTCTGCGAAACACTGCTCTTACCAGGGCCAGTATTGGCAACACTTCAGTTTGAGCCCCGTGAGCTCACCTACATGAAATGAACCTAAATGAAATAGCCTCTCAAGACTATCAGCATAGGTAGGAAAAAAAAGTTGAGTTAACGCTATCAATAAGAGTTCAATGGAAACGCAACAGTGTACGAGCATATGCTTTAATAATAAAATAAGATAAAAATAACAATATTGATATTGCGAATAAATAAAGTAGCATAGCAAAGTGATAGTCCACAGTTCAATGATCTAATTACAAACTCGATCGTATTTGTCTCGAAAGAGTTCTGTTAAAACCAGTTTCTTTAATCTAAAGTATAAACATATTGAATATTTATTTACTGGTTACATTTGGTTTTATTTTTATTGTTGCTAGGACATCTTGTGAGTCCGCCAGGGTAGGTACGACCACCCTGCCTATTTCTGCCGTGAAGCAGTAATGCATTTCGGTTTGAAGGGTGGGGCAGCCGTTGTTCTGTAAAAAATGAGACCTAAGAACTCATGACTCGAAGTGGGTGGCGGCATTTACGTCGTAGGTGTCTATGGGCCCCGGTAACCACTTAACGAGGTGGGCCGTGAGCTCCTCCACCCATCTAAGCAATAAAAAGTGCAAAATGTGCATAAAGATTTAGTTCTACTTAGTTCTTGAACCGTATCTATCGCACGGACTGAATTATAGAGAAATTACTGGAAAGGATTTTTACCTTTTAAAATTTTACCACTCTCATTTATTTTACAAGAAACAAAATACATCAATTATAAAATTAACTACAACAGTAAGCAAAAACAGGTCTTATCGTCACGTGTACATTTTACAGGGCCTTGACCTTTGTTAAAGTTTTGGTTCTTTATACTATGGCCGTCATAAGAACACCAAAGGCCATACAGCTAGTTACAGAGGAGGCTATCATACATAGAGCGACAACGAAGACGTTAGTGCTTAACTCTAAAATGGACTGCCTCCTGTAGGTCCCATATCCTATGGGAAAAGCCAGTTTCCAAATGACATAAAAACATATACTCAGTAACAGGGAGCGGTTTGAATGTGTCTATGGGATTGTTGATGTCTATGGGGAAGTAGGTATATACTTCTACTAGGTATATACTATATATAATACTAGCGACCCGCCCTCGCTTCGCTTCGGAACCATGAAATTTTATTATTGATTATTTACAACATCACATTAGAAACCTCAAAAATAACAGTATTTCTCCACTATTTAATGGATGTTATTATACATATAAACCTTCCTCTTCAATCACTCTATCTATTAAAAAACCGCATCAAAATCCGTTGCGTAGTTTTAAAGATTTAAGCATACATATAGGGACAGAAAGCAATTTTTTTGTTATACTATGTAGTGATGCATTTTCAGTAATTCCCTTTGGACGATTATTAATAGCACCTACATATTACTTCCGGTGGTGTAGCGATTCAGTGATTCACGTAATGAATAGTTAAAACGAGGAGGTGCGTGTTGAACGATCAGGCATGCGATTCGATTGTCGTGTCGTATCGATTGACCTAAATGCTTGCCACACCAAAAAAAAATATTTTGTTAATAAACAGCCAAGTATAATGTTTAATGCAATAAAATTATCACCAACTAGCTGACCTGGCAGACTTCGTAGTGCCTCAATCGATAAATAAAAAACCTAAACTTTTGTATAAAATAAACTTAGAACAAACAAAAGGAATCCGTCCGACGGGGGACACATCAAAGGAAAAACAAAATTGTTATTTTTATTTAATGCCGAGCATTTTCACATTTATTTTGCTTCTAAACCTTCTCTGGACTTCCACAAATAATTCAAGACCAAAATTAGCCAAATCGATCCAGCCGTTCTGGAGTTTTAGCGAGACTAACGAACAGCAATACATTTTTATAATTTTACTATAAAAAAAATTTCGTTATTCCAACTGTGTGGAAGTTGTTGCCTTTAATTCCTGTCTACGTTTGTGCGTTGTAAATAATCGAATGAATATGATTAGTATGATCTGCTTTAAAATATGCCTTTAATGGGAACCACGACGAACTTTCATAAATAGTATTGTTTGTCAAACACCATCTCGGCTGTTGCCTGTTAGGTAATCTGTTCGGCTACATGCTGTGAGAGCTCTCCGTGCTCCCGTCGAGTTCCCCTCTGGTGGTAAAATTTAACATCAATAAAATGGTATGATTAGTGTTGCTGTCATAACTGACTAATCTGCATTTTATTAGCGCATTGTGCAAATAAAAATGATAGCTGTACATTGATTTATTAACTCTGACATTGCCGTGCGAGTGCCATTGACAATGTTAATGAATCGCTGGCCGGTTATCTAGCTTAAGCACTCGTCAACGTTTTCACATTACGCATCCGACAATCAGTATAACATTGTAAAATCACTGTAATACGATTGTATATAACTAGTATGGGTCGCGTGACAACATCACGACGGCGCTTCGCCGTGACATTTACAATTCTTGTCTGATATCTGATTCTGAAACCGTTGATAGCTTATTAACTTCTAAACTTCGTATCGGGCTTTTACGCAAGAAAGTGACACCGTGGCAATATGGTCTAGGTAGGTATATGGATATATATCAAATCTCGCGTACATCCAATGCAATGCAAGCATGTTTTTTTACTACTGCCAATTTTAATTTCTCTTATATCAAACATGTCTATTTTGAAACAAAGAAAGAAATGAAATAGAAGTGTGTTTCTAAAGTTGTGTTAAAAATCTTTTCGTTACCGAATAAAATGTATTCGATTATGAATCCACTGTAGTTAAACGATATATTATATGGACATTGTATTTTGATAAGTAATCAACTGCTTCCTCTTTTCGTATCAGTAACGCACTAATTATATCAATTATACACGTACGTACGATTCTGTCTGTATCTTTATGAAATATTCGTTTTTATGCATCAGAAGTCGAATACAAATCAGGAAAAAAAAGGATGGTTTGTGAAACTTGAAATTCGTGTTCGTCTTGGCTGTGTGGTGTCTGTCAGCCTTGAACAGCCCCGCCCCTTCTATTCCCCGTGGGTGTCGTAAAAGGCGACTAAGGGATTCCACGGAGAATGGCCACCAGCGTTCTGTTAGTAATTTTTTTATTGCTTAAATTGGTGAAGGAGCTTAAGGCCCTGAACTTACCACGTAAACACCCCTCACCTTGTGACGTGAGTTTGTAAGTTTCAGTTTTCTAATCCAACGGCGGAAGGGTGACTTCAGACCGAAAAGTATTAATGCTTCGACGTAGAAATAGTCTGGGTGGCTATTGCATATGATGGCTCACAAGACGACTTACCACCGGTAGAAAATTATATCAGCCTATATCTAGCTAGCTAATACTGTTGCAGAGCGTATTGTAAACTTCCGCTGGTAGGTACCTACCAACATCGTGCCTATCCCTATCAAACCAATTACTCGATCCTGTTTGAAAGATAGAACAGCAGGAACAATAGGAATAGAATTGATAAAAAGTGATTTTACTGCCGCTACTACCCAATAATTTCGAATATTGAATTCTGTATAATACGAAAGCAGCAAACTATGAAAATATACGATTTCACTATGAAAATTGATACTCTAAATGAAAACTGATGTTTGAAATAACCTGTGGTCATTGGAAAATGTTACTATGTTAATTTATAACATTTTGTTTTTAACGACGGCTTACGTTGACACATAATATATACCTAAAGATCTTACGTTAACTTTCTAATAATATGAACTAAAACTTATAAATAGATGGGGAAGTTTACTGGTGGTAGGACCTCTTGTGAGTCCGCGCGGGTAGGTGCCACCGCCCTGCCTATTTCTGCCGTGAAGCAGTGGTGCGTTTCGGTTTGAAGGGTGGAGCAGCAGTTGTAATTATACTTAGATCTTAGAACTTATATCTCAAGGTGGGTGGCGCATTTGCGTTGTAGATGTCCATGGGCTACAGTAACCACTTGGCACCAGGTGGGCTGTGAGCTCGTCCATCCACCTGAGCAATAAAAAAAAAAGAAAAAAACAAAGGTATTTTAAAATCAATACTAAAAATAGTCATAATATGACAAAGACAAATGTCAATGTAAACAAACACATGTCATATTTCAGTGGCGCACTCATTTCTACCAGTTTTCGTACATATATTTTTTTTATGTTACGTAGGTCGTCTCGTTCCTGATTTCCCGAGGACCCCGACAATCTCTTTGTGTACGACCTCATTCCGCTTTGAATGCTCGCCTTTAATAGAGAGACGGCTTGTCGCTGACGGATCAACATCTGCAGATGTTCCTCGCTTGCTTAGAATTTTATGACGATATGTGAGAATGTTAATTTACTCGCGCTACACTAGTCGATGGTACAGTTTCTTTGTTTTTTTGGTAATCAGCCAAGTATTTGTTGCAAGGAACCTCTTATTCTGTTTATTCGTTATGATTGTTTTTTTTATTGCTTAGATGGGTTAACGAGCTCACAGCCCACCTGGTGCTAAGTTATTACTGGAGCCCATAGACATCTATAACGTAAATGTGCCACCCACCTTGAAATATAAGTTCTATGGTCTCAAGTATAGTTAAACAGCTGCCCCATCCTTCATACCGAAACGCATTGCTGCTTCACGGCAAAAATAGGCAGGGTGGTGTTAACTACCCGTGCGGACTCACAAGAGATCTTACCACCAGTCATTACGCAAATTATAATTTTGCCGGTTTGATTTTTATTAGACGATGTTATTCCATTACCGTGGAAGTCAATCTCGTGAACATTTGTTGAGTACATATTTCATTAGAAAAATTGGTATCCGCCTGGGATACGAACCCCGGTACGTCGCTCAACACGAATGCACGGGACGTTTTATCCTTTAGACCACGACGACTTTTGTGCACAAGTAGCGGTTTTTCTTTTCATGGATTGCCCACCTGGAGTCGATAACCGTGGTGTGCTAATGTAATCTCCAAGGCGCGATTACTATAATGATAAAAGGACGATGGGACTTGTCCGGGGATAAATCTATATCCTTTCCACGACTATTGGGATACTTGAGGTCGATATTTCGAGCGATGTCCATTAAAAGAGTCATTTGGAGGACAAGGCCAAGTTGGCGTCCAAAATGCTGGGTGTCCTCAAGAGAGCGAAGCGGTACTTCACGCCTGGACAAAGACTTTTGCTTTATAAGGCGCATGTCTGGCCACGGGTGGAGTACTGCTCCCACCTCTGGACCGGGACCTCCAAATACCAGCTACTTCCATTTGACTCCATACAGAAGAGGGCCGTTCGGATGGCCGATAATCCCATTCTTACGGATCGCTTGGAACCTCTGGGTCTGCAGAGGAACTTCGGCTCTCGCTTTACAAAATTCATTTGTACTGTATGTTCCATGTGGAGTGTTTTGCGGTGATCCGGTCATCTCGTTTTTACCATCGCACTCCCCGCCACGGGAGTAAAGTTTATCCATTTTACCTAAAACCACTGCGTTCATCCACAGTGCGTTTCCAAAGATCTTTTTTGCCACGTACCATTCGACTTTGGAATTGAGCTCCTCTCTACCGTGTTTCCCGAGCGCTATGACATGTCCTTCTTCAAACGAGGCTTGTGGAGTGTACTTATAGGTAGTGTCCATGAGAGAGGGTAACCACCAGGCCGTATCCTCATCTACGTACAAGGGAAATAAAACAAAAAATTCAAAAAATAATGCCCTTTAATTTCGGTTACTTTCTGTTAACGGACGTTGTCGTTTCTATTTGAGCTCTAACCCTTGCGGCTTTTAACACGTATCTGGTAGGTAGGTCAAATCGCCACTCCCTGAGGTTCAAAAGCCATGACGGCGGTTATCGATTTTCCAAAAACTTTTCTAATAATGACGTAATGAAATTTTGTTTGCGAATTATTTTCGAATAATATTCTTATTGCTGCATTCCGTTATAAAAGCTATTTTATTATTAATCGAACACTTGAAATACAGGAAGTATATAGCGGAAGCTTATATACAGTGGACGTTTTGCGACATAATATGATGACGATGTACATAAGATTCTTAACAATTAATAAATAATATCATAACAGCTGTGTATGTTCATAGTAACATGTGTAACAATTCTGTTACGACTATTATCTTTCACATAAATTATAATATTTTATAAAGTATGTAGTTTTAAAATAAATAAACTGGTTCCAAATATATATATCGTCATATTTTGAACAAGTATAATTATTTTAAAACTAGTATGTTTCTTGATTCATCATTTAAAACGACAGCTTCCTCAATCGCGTCGGTTATTAAGAAGTAATGTCGATAATACTATGATTTCTTGTGTAAGGGCGAGATTGTTTTTACCTCAAGACTTATGGAACAATTATTTATTACTCATTGCTTATGTATTGTTTTGTTCATTTTAATCGATCTGATTACTTTAATTATTGCGGCGTGGAATAATTACGATTTCGATTACAGATGAAAAAACTGCTTTTATAATAAATCTCATATACTAGCATAGCTATGTATTTCATACATTTCTAATGGTCTGTTAAAAATGAGGGCTCGTCAGTATACTTCGCATTTCGTTATTAACATGACTAAGAAAACCAACTGTTTTGGATCTCGAACCTCCGACCGCGGTAAAGAATTAATTGAAGTGCAAAATGAAAACCTATAGTTATACACTTCTATATATAGTATAGTTATATACTTCTGACTGGTGGTAGGACCTCTTGTGAGTCCGCGCGAGTGGGTACCACCACCCCGCCTATTTCTGCCGTGAAGCAGTAATGCGTTTCGGTTTGAAGGGTGGAGCAGCCGTTGTAACTATACTTGAGACCTTAGAACTTATATCTCAAGGTGGGTGGCGCATTTACGTTGTAGATGTCTATGGGCTCCAGTAACCACTTTACACCAGGTGGGCTGAGAGCTCGTCCACCCATCTAAGCAATAAAAAAAAAACACTTCATTGATTTCTATAATCATAGTCTATAATCAAGAACCTACTCGGATATCCGAAACGTTATCCGTTATCCTGATATTGCAAAATAAAATGCAGTAATGCGAGAATGTTAAAAATATCTTAGACTAGCGACCCGCCCTCGCTTCGCTTCGGAAACATTAAAACACACATAAAACAAAAAAAAACAAAAAAAAAAAGTAGCCTATGTTCATCAGGGACAATGTCGGCTTCTAATGGAAAAAGAATTTTTCAAATCGGTCCAGTAGTTTCGGAGCCTATTCGAAACAAACAAACAAACAAATCTTTCCTCTTTATAATATTAAGTATAGATATATTATTATTGAAATATCGTCTCTTTTTTTCTTTTTTTATGGACAGTACAATCAGAAAGTTAATAGTCCGTATAATACAGTTTTGTAATAAATGCTAGTGTGTTAGGCAATAAATACAGTACAGCGAACGATTAAACCGGCGAAACCTTTTAGGATCGTTGGTGTTTTGTAAAACAGGATCTTCCAATGTTCCCGTCGTTTATCTCGATTTACGTATAATAAATTGGTTTTAACCTCTATTTAGGATTGCGAAGAAACGTTAGGAAAATCTATGAAGGGAATTTACGTTTAAGTAAATTTGTAGTTAGTATTTTAAGTAAGTGGATTTTACGAGTAGAATCGGTTTCCTCCGAATTCATTAACTCGCAATTCTGTTTTCTGCCTTGATTTCTACGTAAACTTTATTAATTAATTTAATGAATTCGTTGTTGTGCAAATATTAAATATCTAAAATCTTAAAATCCTTTGAGTACAAATATTTGCGTATCAAGATAAAAATGACTACTATTATAAGATTCCTTTTTTTCATTGTCCGTTTTTAACTTCACTTTTTTTGCTTTTAAAGCATTAATTTTAATCGGCTTACGTCCGGAGATAAAGTAGAAACGCTATCTCGTACTGAATTATTTTTACGCCGACGAGACCTTGCTTTAAATCGTTCCTCCTTTGTGCATTCAACGATGCCATTGTTGTCGTAGTTACACCAAGGTTTTTGTCTTCGCTCCCTTTTAGTGACGTAAATAAACGTAATTACGCAAGGGAAACGATCCCCGGAAAAGGGTCGTCCCGTGCGCTTAGGAGTACGATGTCGTCTTCGATAGGCGGGCTTCCGACTCGAAATTGATGGTCATACAGACAGCTCTCGACAGTTGTGAAGTTAGATGATCCGTTAAGTTCCTTCATGCATTGAGTTTCAGACGGATATGTTCATTGTTAAAAAACGTATTCAGGATATTTATCATGTTTGAAAATTTTATATGTTTTCCAGAGACAGTGCCAAAATCTATCATACTATGTACCATAGTCGTCTTATACTGCTTTTTTTTTTCTTCATGCGATTGAGTTATACCGGATTTTTTCAATGAAATCGTGCCTAAATTACGTCCTAAAATCCAGTCAATTCATATGTCTGGGGAGCGTTCGATAATCGCTCAACGTGAGATTTCCAGCCTGGAAAAATGTATTAGAGCTCTGAAAACGTATCTACATTTTAATGTTCTCTATTTACGATACAATTCTAGAACAGGAATCTTTTGGCTTAACGACATACGTATTTGTCTCCTATCACCGTTCTCCTATCAAGGGATGCGCCTATATCGTTGCTCAAATCCCGCAGGTAGGTAGGTATTGATTTTTCTAAGGAAAAATGTGTGTTACGTGTTCTCGAACGGCTTCTAGTAAAAAGGAAGAAGCGTATAGTAAACCCGTTCAGGTAGTTGCCACTAGCCTACCTGTTTCTGCGTGTCAGAATCAGTCATGTGTTCCGGCTCGAAGCGTAGGACCGACGTTAAACAATACGAACTCAGCTCTCAAGGTGGATGGCGGCAACCGTGTTGTTCGATGGGATCCAGTAGCCTGCTAACACCAGGTGGATCGTGTGCTCGTTCAGAAATAATAAAGCAACAGTGGCGTAATGTGTTTTAAATAAAATTGTTATTAAATATGTGGAAAAAACGATGAAGGGATGATCTTCCACTGAGCGGGTGTAATTGCTCGGTAGACCGACGGTCCCAATGTCGTTGTTCGGAACTTGCAATGTATTAAAAAAATCTTGAAAATGTTATCTTGTGTTCTGTGATGACTACCCGCCACAAATGAGATTAATTGTACGTACAGATATTTAAAGACTAGTGTCATGGTATCCTAAGATATTCTCATTAAATTATATTTGTAGATTATAAAATTTAAAAAAAGACGCTTATATAGGAAACCGAACTAACAATTAATTTCACCTTCTTTTTATCCGTTTTATCTTTTATCCATTACTTTTGATATCAGGCAGGATATTAGAGCGAAATTATAAAATTATTGTTATGTCATCGGTACTTCATGCATGTGTAAATTTTCAAGTTTATTGAACGGTTCGAAGCCTGCGAAAATGACGTTCAAAAATTTCGTAACATACGAACGCACATACATACCAAGCTAACAAAAAGCATGTGAATAGAGTAACATTTTCGGACGACGAAAACAAAACCCCAAATCCAATAAAGACGAAGTACCTGAATATAGGACCTACTTTAGGGACCGCATACAAATGCTACTAATACAGATAGAGCACGATTTTAACTATTCATTAAGTCGTCTGGGTCCGACGTTCTTTCGCATTATTTATAAGGAAGGAAGGGGGTTGCCATAACTCTCGCAGGAGCACTAGGGGAGTTTCGCTTCGTGAATTTCCTTTTTTTTCTTCTTCTTTATTTACACACCCCTGTCGTAAAAGGTTATTCACAAACCTCTACTTTGGGTTCTCATAAGCATCGCTATGACGTCTGAATTTGTTCCATCTAAACGAATCTGCTCTTAGTTTAGTACGTGCAATAAAACAGCGAACATCAAAGGCTCGAAAACACATCAATCTCACTTTGATGTGTGTATGTGGCAAATGTTAGGAATGTATAGCAGTCATCAAGTTGAGTGTTTGCAGCTTATGTTGTCATTTACGATCAACGGTGGACCCACACTTGGACATTGAATTCAATACAACATCAATTTGGAAATGATTTGATTCAATCTCCTGTCGTCATGATGTGAATCACCTATTACTATTTACGAGGAGCTTGCAAATGTAAGGTGAATGGATGGATTTTAGGCTAAAGTGAAATATTCAGCTTACGACGGTCGCGCTCGTGAAATGATTACGGCGGACACTCATGGGAATCAGTAAAAATGGAGCGAAAATATCTTACACTTTGCCATGACTGTATATTCTTTTAGTCTAAATTGTTTTTTTTTTTACTGCTTAGATGGGTGGACGAGCTCACAGCCCACCTGGTGTTAAGTGGTTACTGGAGCCCATAGACGTCCACAACGTAAATGCGCCACCCACCTATGAGATATAAGTTCTAAGGTCTCAATTATAGTTACAACGGCTGCCCCACCTTTCAAACCAAAACGCATTACTGCTTCACGGCAGAAATGGGCAGGGCGGTGGTACCCACCCGCGCGGACTCACAAGAGGTCCTACCACCAGTAATTTTTTTTACCAGTTTTTATTAGATTTCACGTATAGTTCAGTTGAATTCAAGAATATGTTTAAATAAAAATAGTCTTGTGACTTAAACAAAAGCAAACAGAACGGTTATAATCGCAGTAGCGTTAAACTTAGACCGTATGAAACTATGGTAATTAAATTTGAATTAAAATAGTAGTGTGCTGGAAAAAAACAGTCGGTACCGTAATTGTGTATTGTCAAGGCGAGCCATTGAATTCCTGTGGTGACCCAAAAAACGGATTTGTCTGTTCCTAACATCCAACTCGCAGTCTTCAATTAAGCCGTGATCGTGGCGCTTGCAACGTCCCCAATATTGAGAACCCATAAATTTTTCTAATGAAATACGCGCTTAACAAATGTCCACGAATGAGGTCCTCGGCGAAGGAATAATATCGTTGCATAAAGATCAAAGCAGAAAAATATAAAAATTGCGTAATTACCTCCACCCTGCTTATTTCTGACGCAAACCAGTTATGCATTTCGGTTTGAAGATTGGGGGAAATGTTGTACTGTAAAACAGATTTAGAACTCACGTCTCAAGGTAGGTGGCGCCATTTACTGATGTCTAGTGGCTTCGGTGACCATCTATAAAGAAAACTATGAAAACTTAAAGTCGTAGTGAGAACCCGTTAAGTAGTAATATTTTATAATGGCAATTAGATTGAATACTGCTCGCGTTACGTTCCGTTGCACCCACGCAGACGTCGCCGTAGACTGAGTTTAACGACACGTCTACACACTTCGGTGAGTGCGATGAAGGGGTTATTAAAACGGAGCACCGATTCGACATTTTTTTATTGTATAGCAATAGTATTTTGCTTAGCAATAGAATGAACGTGCCTACGGCCGACCTGGATTGAAGCAGTCACCTCGGCCCACAGATACAACAAAGCGAATGCCACCGCCTACGTTTGGGCACGAGGTCTAAGTATCATACATAAATATATTATAATGCTTGCCTCTTTTTACTGGTGGTAGGACCTCTTGTGAGTCCGCGCGGGTAGGTACCACCGCCCTGCCTATTTCTGCTGTGAAGCAGTAATGCGTTTCGGTCTGAAGGGTGGGGCAGCCGTTGTAACTATACTGAGACCTTTAGAAATTACATCTCAATGTGGGTTCCGCATTTATGTTGTAGATGTCTATAGGCTCCAATAACCACTTAACACCAGGTGGGCTATGAGCTCGTACACCAATCTAAGCAATAAAAAAAAATCTTCCTTTATTAATTTTGATAACTACATATTTTGACAACCTTGAGGTAGTTCGGACGTTCACAAACATAAGAACTCGGTATTACTGGAAATGTAATGTCCTTTCATTGATAGTCTTATAACACAGGACCACGACTCGTGTTGATCACACAACGTAAATGACACTGCCACCTTATAACATAAGTCCGAAGTATCTATTGTATCCAGATCATGAGAGTATTGACGTCAAACATGATTTCTTCGTGACAAAAAAAGGGACTCATATTACGGAGTTCAATTGATTAGATTATTTCAGATATTTATGAAGTCGTGGCCTAAATGGTACGGGACTAAATACACACATTGTGATATCAATGGGCTCCGCTAATTACTTAACCCCCGCCGAGAGCTCGTTCGCAAATCAATGCAAAATAAATTCATAGTAAAAATATACGATATTTTTTTTTTTTATGATTGAAGGATTACTGGTGGCCCGGAGGCCTTTCCAGTTTCACCAGGACAGGTGGGCGAGCAAAGGCTCAGCCAGGAGGGGTGGGATTTGCTAACAGGTACCCGAGCGCCTCCGAAGGAGACCTATCAGCTCAAGAGTAGCTGCTTCGCGAATGAATCTACTACCGGATCGGAATCGCGACCCGCTGAGAAGATCCGGCGAGAAACTCAGCGAGCTGATTCATGGGTTAGGTTGCACGGCGAACTCTTTGTCGAGTTCGACGAGTACGGTTACCGAGGTCCCTAAGTTCCTAGTGTTAGAGCTGAAGGCGTCTAATGCAAAAGTTATTGGATCTGATGGATCCGTAAGGACGTGTCTAGGGCGTCGACGGTGACTGGCTATACGATATTTACAACTGGAACGTGGCTACTAGCTGCGTTTTAACTACAAATATGATCGAATACAAAAAAAAATCTAATACAAAATCAACTTGGTTTGTTAAATTATCGTCAGTTTATTTACCTGCACGCTATGACCCAGTGACCCATATAAAAACGATACAGCTCAAAATGAATTATCCAACTCGATCGGAACTCGTTGATGTGTTAAATATTCAACTGTATCCGACCAAAATGAATAAATATCACGTTAACGGTTTTTAATGCCTCAGTAATTAAAACGTTGATTGCAGTCGTGGTCGTAGTTAAATATATATTCAAACGACAATTTAAAGTGATTATTAGAAATTATAGTTTAAAACTAATTATTATTTGTACTTTGTTCTACTTTCTCGACCAAATTACTAAATTAAAGGAGAAGTAGGTAAAGGTATGGTTTTATTAAAACGTAAAGCATGAAAAGTGAAGTATTTTTGCTAAAGTATTTTTTTTATTGCCCTTGTAGGCAGACGAGTATACGGCCCACCTGATGGTGAGTGGTTACCGTCGCCCATGGACTTCAGCAATGCCAGGGGCAGAGCGAAGCCGCTGCCTACCGCTTAATACTCTCCACAAGCCTCGTTTGAAGAAGGACATGTCTTTATGTTTTTATTAAAGAATGGTAATAATTAATAGAATCACTTTTACTGTTTAAAGGCACGTTTTTATTGTCATTATATTAGTTCCGAAGCTACGAATACTTTATAGTTTTCATGACCGTCGTTCGTGAGTTTATAATGGCAATTAAAAAGGCGAGATTAAAAACTATGCGAATATAATACTTTTAATTGTGTCTACGTCGAGAAAATCGAAAGAAAATACTAGAAACAATGGTAATTTTAGCGATAGCTATATTAAATGTATAATAGAAGACATCCGGCAAAAACCTGACTCGCGCTGTACTGTATTTTCAAGGTAATAATGCACATTATGTTTATAATGAGCATCTTCCGAATGGACTGTCAATTTATCGATCAACTTTCGCTCTCACTCACTCTCTCGGTGCGCTATCTTTTTGTTTTTGTATAGGAACAGAAATGAAACAGTTCACAGAGACACATACACAAAGATACTGTTTAACATACAAAATAATGTTTTTTTTTGTGAATTTTTTATTTTAATACCTCTGTCCTACATATAACTGGCGGGAAGCAGTTCAGCAAGCAGGCGTTCCGGTTCGAAGCATAAGATAGCCGTTACATTTTATGCCATTGAAACTTGTCGAGGCGATTGGCCAACCCCACGTGGGGGCTACGGACCGTCGAGGCGGTTTACCCGGTCTTTGATGACTGGGTGAATCGTGGCGAGGGACGTCTCACCTTTCGTCTGGTGCAGGTGCTGACCGGGCACGGATGCTTCGGGAAGTACCTGCGCCGGATAGGGGCTGAGCCGACGACGAGGTGTCACCATTGTGGACACGACCTGGACACGGCGGAGCATACGCTCGCTGTCTGCCCCGCTTGGGAGGTGCAGCGCCGTGTCCTGGTCGCAAAGATAGGACCTGACTTGTCGCTGCCTGGCGTCGTGGCGTCGATGCTTGGCAGCGATGAGTCATGGAAGGCTATGCTCGACTTCTGCGAGTGCACCATCTCGCAGAAGGAGGCGGCGGGGCGAGTGAGGGAAAGCTCTCCTCACTACGCAGAAACCCGCCGCCGCCGAGCAGGGGGTCGGGACCGGGGTCGTATCCGTGACCTGGCCCCCTAAGAGCTAGGGGTCCCACCCGTTTTGTGCGGGGAGGGACCCAGACGAGGGGTGGCGTGCTCTGCACGCTCACCCGCAATAGGAAGCCGGGTGATGGTAGACCGCGTTCCCCCGACCGCTCTGGGGGAAGGTGTAACGCGGCGCCATCAAAGCGGGCTCTCGGCCCGCTGAACGAGGGAACCGGTGGTCGT